>CAJJDP010000017.1:180381-218267 GCA_905182995.1 Paramecium octaurelia | reverse complement strand
ATTTTGATGGATAGTACAAAGTTACTAATATTAGGATGATTACTAGCCATTAGTTTGAGATTTTAAGTAATCTCTACTTATTTTTAAAATAAGTCCAAAAATGTAACATCAAGCCATCAATTATGAATTCTAACAATTATTACCCCAAAATCCTATGTGTAATAATTATTGATGAAATTTTGAAATCAAACCTACCATATTAATATACATTTCTAATTTAAGACAAGAAAAATATCATGTCTCTGCTGATTTCAATTTGTCTAATTTAAAATTATATAAAATATGACTCATTATATTTAGTTAATATACTCAATCTTATTTGCTAAATTTATATAATATAAAATAGAAAAGTTAGCAGAAAATCATAACTATTCTATTGATTTAGTCTTATTAAAAAGCAAAATTATATATCTTTTTCTAATTAACGCTTGTATATTAAATAACATTATCAAAATTCAATTTTAAGCGTCTCTACCTTTGAAACCATAAAACACTAAAACTTTGAAAAAAATATTATAAGAGAATAATTTGGTTTTATACAAGGAGCTGGAACACACAGAATTAAAACTGATTACAGACATATAAAAAAGATAACAGAGTCGTTATATTTATAGACTTCCGTTCAGCATATAACTGTGCATAAATAGATGAATTATTTAAATTTCTCAAAGAAATGGCAGTACTAGATGAAGATGAATTAAATTTCCTTCAAAGCCTTACGAGTTGGCAATATATCAAAAGTAAAAATTCAAGATAGCTTTTTTAAATGGAGTACATAAGGAAGTGTTTTATCTCCATTTCTTTTTGATATATACTCACACATCTTGATAAAAGAAATGAAACAAATATGTGATTTCACCAAAATTGACCATTTACTACTTATACGCAGATGATTTAGCTTTTAGATGCAAGGCGAAATATCTTGATACCACATTAGAATGTCTTAATAAAGCCTCTTAGAATCTAAATCTTCAAATAAATAAATCAAAATGTGCCATAATTAGAATAACCAGAGGATTAACTATATTAGAACTTTAAGAATTAAAAAAAAATTTATTTGGTATTTCTTTTCAAAAGAATTATAAGTACCTGGGAGTAGGTATCGATGGAAGGGGGGAATATAAATAATCATGTTAATCCAATTAAATCAAAAACAAATTATTTGGAATTTTAAATAAACAAAATATCTTAAGACTTTAGTCTAGGAACCAAAATTACTATGGAATACATATAGGAAACCTCAAATCTATTACATATCATATTTATTTTTTTAAACTCTTTTTAATGCATCTTTGTTATTTGTTATTTAAACCTTTCTCATTTTTTAAAACTTATGAGTATACCACACACATTTGCTTTTTACTACCTTCTATTAAATCTTCCTATATATATTACTCCTCTTCCCTATCTTCAATATTAGCCAAATTTTGGCTGCCCTTTTTATCCCCATCTTAATTAATGTTTTGAGCTTTTCTATCGTTTTACTATTTCTATTTTTTTTTAAATTATCCAAATATTAATTTCTTTATAAAAAATGGGTATTTGTAATTTAAATGAGTGAATTCATTTAATACATATTAAGCCGATTTTTGTATTGATTACCATAAATAAAGATTTTTCTTTTTCATATTTAATATTCTTAAAAAGGTTTAAGTTAACATAGCAACAAAATTTCGTATTCATTTTTCATTTTCTTCTAATTCTTTAAGTGTATTCAAACTAACTGATTCCATTCAACTTATCTTTTTAAACAAATTGAATCATAGAATCNTTCAATTTTAAGCGTCTCTACCTTTGAAACCATAAAACACTAAAACTTTGAAAAAAATATTATAAGAGAATAATTTGGTTTTATACAAGGAGCTGGAACACACAGAATTAAAACTGATTACAGACATATAAAAAAGATAACAGAGTCGTTATATTTATAGACTTCCGTTCAGCATATAACTGTGCATAAATAGATGAATTATTTAAATTTCTCAAAGAAATGGCAGTACTAGATGAAGATGAATTAAATTTCCTTCAAAGCCTTACGAGTTGGCAATATATCAAAAGTAAAAATTCAAGATAGCTTTTTTAAATGGAGTACATAAGGAAGTGTTTTATCTCCATTTCTTTTTGATATATACTCACACATCTTGATAAAAGAAATGAAACAAATATGTGATTTCACCAAAATTGACCATTTACTACTTATACGCAGATGATTTAGCTTTTAGATGCAAGGCGAAATATCTTGATACCACATTAGAATGTCTTAATAAAGCCTCTTAGAATCTAAATCTTCAAATAAATAAATCAAAATGTGCCATAATTAGAATAACCAGAGGATTAACTATATTAGAACTTTAAGAATTAAAAAAAAATTTATTTGGTATTTCTTTTCAAAAGAATTATAAGTACCTGGGAGTAGGTATCGATGGAAGGGGGGAATATAAATAATCATGTTAATCCAATTAAATCAAAAACAAATTATTTGGAATTTTAAATAAACAAAATATCTTAAGACTTTAGTCTAGGAACCAAAATTACTATGGAATACATATAGGAAACCTCAAATCTATTACATATCATATTTATTTTTTTAAACTCTTTTTAATGCATCTTTGTTATTTGTTATTTAAACCTTTCTCATTTTTTAAAACTTATGAGTATACCACACACATTTGCTTTTTACTACCTTCTATTAAATCTTCCTATATATATTACTCCTCTTCCCTATCTTCAATATTAGCCAAATTTTGGCTGCCCTTTTTATCCCCATCTTAATTAATGTTTTGAGCTTTTCTATCGTTTTACTATTTCTATTTTTTTTTAAATTATCCAAATATTAATTTCTTTATAAAAAATGGGTATTTGTAATTTAAATGAGTGAATTCATTTAATACATATTAAGCCGATTTTTGTATTGATTACCATAAATAAAGATTTTTCTTTTTCATATTTAATATTCTTAAAAAGGTTTAAGTTAACATAGCAACAAAATTTCGTATTCATTTTTCATTTTCTTCTAATTCTTTAAGTGTATTCAAACTAACTGATTCCATTCAACTTATCTTTTTAAACAAATTGAATCATAGAATCTATAGGAGAAAATTAAACAACTTAATATATGTTATAAACCAATCCCATTCATTTTTAATCTCTTTATATTGAGAATATGTTTTTCAACTAATCGTTTCGAATTTCTCTCCTAAACTTTTCCCTAATGTTCTATATCATATTGTCCCTACTGTTTGAATTTTTCAATAAACGTGAGATCATACAATTAGTCTGGCTATAATTATTGAAATCGGGAATCATATTGATATCCGTTAGATATTATAATATTACTATTAATAATAATAATAAAAAAATAATAATAAAATAAGATCATTCAATAATTCATTCTCAATTAGTCTATACATCTATATATTAAGCTATAGGATTTAAAGTGATTACTAGATCTCATCTGTTTCTAAAAGAAATAACATGAACCACAAAACGGCTGCTAATACCATTTGATATCAGATTTTTAGTAATTAGTGAATCAAATTTAGCTAATTATCTTGAATTTTTTTATAAATAGATCAACTCAAGGCTGGTTGAAAGTTAATAAAGATTCGTTACACACATTGATTAAGGTTATGGAATGAACACAGTTATAATTTTAATCAAGAATAACAGAAAATTTGACAAAATTGAGGAAAAATGTTAATCAATAAGAATCAAATGAATTATCAATTATAAAATATTCAGGAAAAAGTATTAGCTTGGTAGGATTTGCATCAATCAGATTATGGTTTTACAGAAAAATATAGTTGATGACGATTATAACAATTATGAAGATATTTATGCATTCATTATGAAGACTTTATTGAAGTTCTATGTTTAATTTATAAATATTTTAAGGCTCTTTAACAAGGCAGTCCTTTACTTATGGTGTTAACTTGAGGAAATTTTAAAATTTACTGTAAATTCAAATCTAAAATTCAAGTTTTCATTGGAAACATATATATTCATAATATTAATGGCAAAAATTTCTTTGCTTAAAATTTTGTTTTTACACCCAATATTGATTTACAAAAGTTGTATCTAACCTGATGATGTTAGTTGTTACAATAACAATTGGATCTATTAAGTAGAGTGGTGCGGGGATAAATTATATATTGGTCGATTTGGTCAGAGCACAAAAATTTCCAAATTATTTACTAATAATAATGAAGGAAGGATAATCAAATTTTCATTCACACTTGGTAGATTTGATTCTTGGGATGCAGGAGAATATTTATTGATCGCTTTAGATAACACATATGTTGTAACAAATCGTGTTATTTTATCTCAAGGAAGCAATCTTTGCTTCAATTCTTGGTTGGATGTGGTTGAATAGATATCTTATGAATTTTAATTGCCTTTAGGAAAGGAAAGCTTCCTACTATCATTATAAAGTAATTTGAATGACCCTATATATGATGGTATCTATTTCTAACATAATAGAATCATGGGGTATACGAAATGTGATTATACAGTTGTTGGATCCTTGTGTGACCTTTTTTAGTGAATGTAATTTTCAAGGATAAAAATGGATTATTTGTTCAGGGAACCAAACTAGCGCAAGTAGATAACTTCCTTTCCCAATAAAATCGATAAAAATCATAGAAGGGCTAGTGGTTTAAATAAAAGATCCGAATTACTACGGAGGAGTACTCTAAATGTATACCTCCGATTAAACTTGCTTAATTGGCTTTCATGTATTTTATATTGCTTATTCTAAAAGTTCCCTAAATATGAGTAACCAGTCTGAGATTCTATTGATTGAAATAATTATATTATCAAATGTTTCTATACAATTTTCAACTTTATTTAAGTATAAACTCTTCAAAAAATTGTTTCATTAATGTCATTATTTATTATAGAATACTTTGAAATTAAAAAAAGTCATTATAATATCACATCATTTTTTAAAAATTAATGTTACAAAGAAACATATTGGAGTGTAATTATTTAATGCTATAATGCAAGTCTTATTTCAGATTATTAAAAAAAAATCAGATTTAAAAATATAATAACATTGTGTGGGTTTGAACAGTAAAACAAATTCACCAAAATTTAATCCATTTTTATGTTTATTAATTTTAAATAACTCTTAGTTTAAATTTTTCAAAATGAATTTCATTTTGTATCATTTCAAATGTTATAAACCTACTTGGTCAAACCATTTTTAGAAAAAATGATTGATTAAATATGATGATTCGTTTTGAGAAAATTTTATATTAAACTTCAATTATCTTGATCCATTTCCGAATGGCATGGGTTTCAAGATTGTTGTTATGAAACTGAAAATCATAATTTACAATGATGAAAAGATGATATAAATTGACATAACTCTTTTAAATCGCATAAGTTGATATTGCTCAATCTAAGTAAACAGAACACATAATTTATGAAACCAAAATTAATAAATATAAATTAAGAAAGGAAATAAATAACTTAAGATTGTTTATTATTTTATGAGGGAAATAAATAGATGTCATTTTAATATATTTGGTCTAAGAAGTAATATCATTTTTGTTAAATTCATGGACTTGACATGTAATTATAAAGCATACTTTTTGGAATTTTATATCCAATGTCATAACATAATAGAACAGAACTATTAAGTTGTCAGAAAATTGATCTTATAAATTTTATGTATTAAAAATAGGGCCATAATTTTCTTCCACTCAAGAGAAGAAACTCAGTTATCCAATAGAATATTTAAAAATGTACTATCCTATTGAGTTTACGATAGATTTGTTATTTTCAATCACAGGCCCATTTCTATTATATCTTTAAGGATTTACAATGAAATGTTAAACAACGATATTTTCTTTTGATTTAATGTGCAAATTATAATAAAACTTTGTGATTTTTATCCTTATTAATCAAGTTTGATTTCTAACAAATAATAATTTTTCATGGTGAATCATAGCTTATTCTAAGATTTAAAGGGATTAGTTAACATAATAAAATTGCAGATATTTTTAAAACTTCTCAAAATTAATGTTTAAGTTTAAACTTTCTATATGCAAGTATTTTTTTGACCACATAATTATAATAATAATATTCGATTCATTCACCTTTATTTATCAATACTATAAATGTTTCTCTTAACTATTGTAGCTTTAATTTCAGATTACAAATTCTGAGTCATATACTATGATCATAAGTAATCATATTTTCGTATTGTCTTATTGTCAGAAATTAAACATAAATTATGGAATAATTAAATACTTTTATGGAAATCTGTCTTTATTTATATTCATAAGATCAATGAGATAGGTTAAAAAAGGCAAGAAAATAAATAAGAAAAAGAAAACTTAAAATATCAAGAAATAACAAATACAAAAGGCATCTTAACCATTAGGAGACAATAACCGTAATTTTAAATAATTCTGATATTAGAGTGTAAGAGTGAAGAGGATTAAAGTGAAATAGAAAACTATGAAGTATCCTTTCTGGACTCAGGTGATGGTTATGATAATATTTGTGACTTTGGTTAGCAAATGTATAATTAAAATAGGATTGGAAATACAAGAATACGATGACCATAAAGGTGCAATAGGACATTTCAATATAGCAATATCCATAGATCCAAATTAGAGTTATGCTTATTATTTAAAAAGTATTGAATTCATAACATAATCAGGTGTTTCACTAGAAAAATTAAATTTTTTAGAGAAAGCTTTAGTCAATATTAATATAGCCTTAGCAATTGACCCTTAAGATGAGGATTCACTTTAATTAAAAAGTTATTAATTTATAATATATTAGGTGAGATTTTAGAAAAGATAAATTACTAAGGGAAAAGTTTAAAAGAGAAAGCAAAATTATCAGCTAAAATATTAAAAAAGGGGCTTGACTTCATGTATAAAATTAAACTAAATTATTTAGGGATTAAAATCAATTTCAAGAAGCAATATAATAATTCGATAAATTGATTAAAATTAATTGTCATAATTTTTAAGCCTATATTGAAAAAGGTATAGACAATCTCTACTTTAGGAAATGCATTATTTTATTTATTGGATTTTGACTAAGCTCTTTCATGTGCGTAAAAAGCAATTGATATTGACCCGATATAAGATTCAGCATATACTTTAAAAGGTTTTTGAAAATAAATATAGTAGGCATTGCATTATCAGAAATTGGTAATAATAATGAGGCAATCAATTCATTTTAAAAAGCAATCAATATCAACCCAAAAAGTTCTGAAGCTCATTATCATTTGGGTACATCAATATTAAATACATAGGATGTGCTTTAAATAAAGCTGAAATCTATGATTAGGCAAATCAACATCTGGAGAGAGCACTTGAAATTAATCCTGATAGTCCATTATTTTACCTGAAAAAAGGTAACTTCTAATAATACTCCAGGAAATAACTTATTTTGTTTGAGAAGTTATGAAAAGTCAATTGCATGTTACAAAAAAGCAATCGCTTTGAATCCAGGATAAGATTTATTAGAGAAGTTAATTTTTGGAAAAGGTTATGAATTTATTTTAAATGTTAGGTAAATCGTTATATCGCATAAATCAGTATGAGGAATCATTAAAATGTTTTGAAAACGTTGTTTAGTAAAATCCTTCTAACGATGAGGCCTATTTCGAAATTGGTATAAATAAAATTCACAAATTTAGGGGTTGTATTACAACATCTAAACGGATTTAATAAATCATTAGATTTTTTTAAGAAAGCTTTAAGTTTAAAGCCTTATAATGAGGAATACCAAAATCATATAGGTACATTTTTAAATTAAAAAATAGATTATGTTTTAGAACATTAGAAGCTAACTTAAAAGCCATAAATTAGATCAAGAAAATCAAAATAAAAGGAAGGATGTAAAAAAATTTCTAAGTATATTTCAAAAAGATGATAAATAAAATTGTTAAATTCTTATCATAAAAATTTAAAATTGTTTTGAAAAAAATAATATTTCGCTTTCTAAAATTTGATTTTCAAATTTGAATTCTCTTCCATTCATTGTTTTATGATGTGGTACTTATTGAGGAATTTCATTCTTTTATATAAAACATATATATCTATTAAAGAATGAATAAATAACTTGAAGGGATTTGTATTTTTAATTAAAAATAATTTATTAAAAAAATTTTATTCATATTTTATGTTTTTTTGCCATCCTGCCAGTCTCTAAATTTGTGAATTATCGTTTTGCTAGGCTTGCAATTCTGTATATTTAAATCACATTGTTTCATTTGAATTCAATTTATTTTGAGTAACATTAACACCTTATTATTTTCCAATTTTGATTTATAGAATGATGAATTATATTATAGCACTTCAGCAAATAATATTTTCAGATTTTAAGTTTTCTAAAAACTCCATTTTAAGATGAACTTTTACAACTTTTTATGTGGAGTTGTATGATAATGTATTAAGATAACGTGAAGATCTTCTGATTAAATTAGGAGACTTTTACTGAATTTGAAAGGTAAAAGCGCACGCTAATAATAGATGTATTTTTTGTATTTATTTAGTACATAACTCCAAACATCCCTAATGTAATTTCTTCAAGCCTTAAACCAATGAAACCTTAGAAATTAAAAAAAAAAAAATCTAATTTATTGAATCTAAAAGGGTAAAAAATGAGTCAATGCTTAAATCACATTGTTTTATGAATTTATGGATATTATATTAAATAGTGAATATCTTAAAATTAAAAAACTAATATCAATCTTAATTGGCTGATTTAAAAAGAAAAAAATTTTGCAATCTACCAGAAATTCACACCAAAAAGATTGTTAAAGTATACATGTGAAAATAAAATATTAGAAGGTTCATTGCACAATAACAATATTTTGAATTTATAAGAACCTAATTGATCTCTCATTTTCCAACTATTTATCAAACCACTTCAAAAAAACAATAAAAAATATTTGATATTTTATAAACTATAATCCTTTTTAAATCAGTAATATTGGTTTTTCTGATGGTAATTTGATTTTAAATGGAATAATTGAATAAAAATACTCTAAAGCAAAGCAAAAATTGATATTGATACTATTTGTTCAATCAGGTTTTTTTATAAAAATTAAAATAAATGATAAAAATCAAATTAATTTCGCTAAGTTAATATGGGTTAAAATTAATATATATATTTTTGATAAATTTATAAACGAATTACTTTTGTTTGAATGAAGAATATAAATATGAATAAAGAAAATGTATGCTAATTATAAATATTTTTATTAAACTTCAAATGAACTTAGAAAATAACAATATTAGATTGCCAGATTTAATCCAGTCACTAAATTAGGTATAATGATTAGATCCAAAAGTGTATATTATAATACCTTTTCATTTTCACTTTTCAGAATAATGCTCTAAATTTAAATTTTATAATTTTAACTCAATGATTAACAACATTATAAAACAATTATTCATTTTTTCTCACATACCCTAAATTAAATCAAGTTGGACTTATTGTCCCAAGTTATCAAACACTACCCATCATTGCTTAATTACCCATAAATACATTAATCTCCAAAATTTATTGATTAAAAGACCTCTAAATTATCTTGAATATCAAATTTAATCAAATGAATGTAGTTACCATTTTTAGCTAAGATGATGTTTTTAGATTAAATGTATTGGTGAGGAAATAAGGTTCCAAAATCTAAACAGTCACTTTTTGAATGAATAGTTTTTGCCTTTATAAATAGATCATTTGAAATTTCATAAATCCATATTTCTTCCTTATTATAAGGTTAAAATAAAAATAAATCATCCTTTATGAAACTTAATCTATATCCATGAAGGTCCAAAATAATCCTTTATTTAACAATCCAATTGTTTCTATTAAACTATTAATCTTTTTGTAAAACTAAAATTAAATTATCATATCCACAAGAGATTAATTTATTCTCATTTTAACTTAAGCTTAAACTAAATATAGTATCTCTATACTCTGTTATAACTTAGGAACATTCCCAAATCTAATTCTATTTATTTTTTTCTGAAAATTTAATTGTTTAGTCCATGCTGGCTGTTATCAAGAGATCCTCTTTCGAATTCATTAGAAAGTGAGTAATGGAAAGTGAATGAAAATTACATTTTGCGATAAATTTTGAATTGCTCGAAAGATTTTTTGGCCAACAAAAAATTTTCCCATCATGCCCTCCTGAGATAAGCTAATTCTAAAAATTTGCCCATTTTAAACAATTAACATCAAACCTATGCCCTAGTAAAACTTAAAACTATTTCATATTTCCATTCTTTATCTGATATTCTTTTATCATATTATTAAAACCAATTACTAAAATTGAGTCATCCTTAATAAATGCAAAAGTCTTGCACCATAAATTTTTGTGTACAGGGTATTAATTATGCAAATTATAGGACTTTATATTCTAATCAAAACCTTTAAGGCATTTATCATTCTATAGCATTGATTGTTTTTAATTATTCATAGTTATTTTTATAGAAAATTTATCTCTAATTTGTAATTATAATAATAACAAAAGAATTTTTAAGAAAATTGGAATTTAATCGNATAATGATTAGATCCAAAAGTGTATATTATAATACCTTTTCATTTTCACTTTTCAGAATAATGCTCTAAATTTAAATTTTATAATTTTAACTCAATGATTAACAACATTATAAAACAATTATTCATTTTTTCTCACATACCCTAAATTAAATCAAGTTGGACTTATTGTCCCAAGTTATCAAACACTACCCATCATTGCTTAATTACCCATAAATACATTAATCTCCAAAATTTATTGATTAAAAGACCTCTAAATTATCTTGAATATCAAATTTAATCAAATGAATGTAGTTACCATTTTTAGCTAAGATGATGTTTTTAGATTAAATGTATTGGTGAGGAAATAAGGTTCCAAAATCTAAACAGTCACTTTTTGAATGAATAGTTTTTGCCTTTATAAATAGATCATTTGAAATTTCATAAATCCATATTTCTTCCTTATTATAAGGTTAAAATAAAAATAAATCATCCTTTATGAAACTTAATCTATATCCATGAAGGTCCAAAATAATCCTTTATTTAACAATCCAATTGTTTCTATTAAACTATTAATCTTTTTGTAAAACTAAAATTAAATTATCATATCCACAAGAGATTAATTTATTCTCATTTTAACTTAAGCTTAAACTAAATATAGTATCTCTATACTCTGTTATAACTTAGGAACATTCCCAAATCTAATTCTATTTATTTTTTTCTGAAAATTTAATTGTTTAGTCCATGCTGGCTGTTATCAAGAGATCCTCTTTCGAATTCATTAGAAAGTGAGTAATGGAAAGTGAATGAAAATTACATTTTGCGATAAATTTTGAATTGCTCGAAAGATTTTTTGGCCAACAAAAAATTTTCCCATCATGCCCTCCTGAGATAAGCTAATTCTAAAAATTTGCCCATTTTAAACAATTAACATCAAACCTATGCCCTAGTAAAACTTAAAACTATTTCATATTTCCATTCTTTATCTGATATTCTTTTATCATATTATTAAAACCAATTACTAAAATTGAGTCATCCTTAATAAATGCAAAAGTCTTGCACCATAAATTTTTGTGTACAGGGTATTAATTATGCAAATTATAGGACTTTATATTCTAATCAAAACCTTTAAGGCATTTATCATTCTATAGCATTGATTGTTTTTAATTATTCATAGTTATTTTTATAGAAAATTTATCTCTAATTTGTAATTATAATAATAACAAAAGAATTTTTAAGAAAATTGGAATTTAATCGTAATTCATTCTTAAAGATTTGTGTAAAACTCAGTATGTTACAGATGGTTGTTGTTGATACGTTTAGTATTGATTTAATAAATTAATTAAATATTTAGTGATTAATCTATAAGATTTGAATGTTCTTATTACATTAACCATAATAAACTATTGTTAAAAATAGCATTAACTTCTTATATTTTATCATATATTTAAATTGTATATCATATTTTAAATTAGGTTTAATTTTGTAATCAAATTATAAACTATTTTGTAATTGGATATAATTTCATGCCATTTAAATATTACCTGAAGATAACCGAAAGTTCTTTTGGGAATTCTGAAATTTCTTCAATTTCATTCCACACCCCATTTTTTGTTCCGTACTAATCTTCATAATATCCTCCTCCTCTGATTTTTATTAAAATAGCAGTTATATTATTTACATTAATTCATTTCCATAACTTTTTTTTCGATACATATTCCACCAACCATACATTTTATTTTTTTAATAGCATCCTTCAAATAATATTAATTTATTTCTAAATAAATAAATAAAATTTACTAATTAAAATATTCTATAGGTTCCAACCACATTCCAATTTTTTCATTATATTCAAAACAACCCCCCCCACTAATTAATGAAAACTAATACATAATTGCAAATTCTTCTTGGCACTTTCGATATTTTATGTCCCATCTCCCATGTTTTTTCCCATTTTCATAAATACCAGAGTTAATTAGCTAGTGATTTCTAAAATAATTTTTGCATTGATACAAGTCATAGTATCCTTCTAATTCATCCCACCTTCCAATTTTAACACCTGACTAATTGTAATTTTATTCTCCTCTAAAAACATAGTTTTATTATAGGGATACATGGATTTATATTATTCTTATTTGTATCTTCTCAAATAAATTTCCCAGTTTCCTATTCTTTGACCAAGATAATAATCACCTGTCATTATAATTTAACAATCTCTGTGGATATAAACATCATGATTACTCATAAAAATTTAAATGAGGCTCGACCCAAAATCCAATTTTCTCACCATCTATATCATATGTTCCTCCCCCACTATTTTTGTTAAAATACATTTGAATTACATGTTTATGATGTTTTTGCTATAATTTTCCTACATTACGATTTTCCATTGTTTAGATTTTTTTCCTTTTTCATAAATTCCTATTTAAAAAACTTAATTTAGTCTGAATTATTTAAAATAAATTTACTCGTAATAATTATCAATTAATTCTGTCCACTTTCCAATTTTCTCTCCAACTTATCCATAAACTCCTTAAGCTCTTTGAAATAATAGTTTCAAATACATTATCTAATTTTTATTATAAGCCTCCCAGAGACCAAATTTAATACCATTAACATAATCTCCTTAATACGTTACTTAACATAGACTAAAATTAAAAAAAAAAAAACCTATCGAATTCCTAATGTAAATCAATCCACTTCCCTTATTTTTAACCTTGATTATTAAAATTTCCTCCTCCTCTAATTAATTAATATTTACATTTACATAACATAAAATTTATTATAAAATTTTGTTTTTTATTTAATTTTCCAATATCCCTACTTAATACCGTCCTTATATTCTCCAGTAGTAATAACCTGACATTCCCTATATACTTCTGAAAATTTACTTATCATAATTGACATGCAATTCAGTCCACATTCCATTTTTCAACCCGTTTTAATGGTCAAAATAACCTCCTCCGCTGTTAAATTGATAAAAAATTAAATGCTTACATTTGCTATACTTGATTTTCAAGAACCAAAATTTTCCAAAAACCAATCCTTATACCATTTTCATAAAAGCCTGAAAATATAATAAATTAATCCTAATCGAATTAAAACTATTTGGATTACTCTTTCAAAACTTTTATGTAGTTCAACCCATTTATCAATTTTAACACTATTTTTATATAATCCACCTCCTCTATTTTAGGTAGAAAATCTTATACATCGGTAAAAACTCTTGTTATTATTTCAAACAATATTAAGTTTACCATAAGCCATCTTTATTTAAATGTTAATATCTTCCAAAAAATATTACTTAGTCTCTAATGTAATATATTAAAAGCACCCTTTTGTATTACAGTAAACTTCTATCTAATTTCCTTCATCAATTATTGAATATGCGCTTTATAGTGATGTTTCACTCAAAAACTTCCAATTCTAATGAGGAATTTCAAAATTATCATGATCCAACAATGATTCTTAATCATGTATTGAAAGTTGATTGCTAAATTTTACTTTTTATATTTAAACTAATATTAACCGGTTGTTTCAGTTATTTTTTTCTTCTCTGAAAGGAAAAGTTAAGATTTATTATTTTCAAAGAGCCATTCAAAATATTTCTTGTTTTCAATGTTATTTATACATTCTTATTTATTTTGGGAGAATTCATTATTTAAATAAGTAAATAATTAGATTCGATTTTAAAAAGCAATATTATATAAATTATATAGATCTAATTAAGGGTATGAAACTCTTGTATAAATACTTAGTTTTCGACTCAAAGAAATTAATTATTGGAAAGGATATATCATCCAATATTAATTTTCAAACCTACCGAATTTGATTATGAGATGCATGATTGAATACATAAAAAATTAATTCACTTTTTCTTTTTTTTAATTATAATTCAACTTTTGAGCTCCTGATCTTAATGAACTATTTTTATTAACAATTAGTTATCAAATATTTTAGTATTAAATTAGGCTATGAGTGAAGGCCTAATTTAAATCTTAGAGAAACGATTCAAATTATAAAGAAGTTCTTATTATTAAGTTATTCATTAGTTTTGAAATCTATATTATTATTATCTTTTTATAATCTCTGAATAAATGATAATTAAATGTCTAATTTCTAAATTTGAATTGTCGATATTTTAAGCAAGAGATAATTAAGTAAACATGTATGAATTTTATCTTTAATATATTTTTTTAATACTATTTAGGAAAGGAGAAATATTAATAAAATTGCATTAATCTTAAAAATGTCTATTAATTATTTGTTGATAATTTATTTGAGTTTCAGTAACGGATTCACTCATAATTAGTTTTTCTTATCAGTTTTGATAGGATAAAAGAAAATTATTCCTTGATAATCTCGATAAATGTAAGGAAATGAGATGATATAAATAATAATGACTGTATTAGATTTAAAATCTACTAAAATATGTTAGGACTATAAAAAATCTACCCCATTTTTTTTAATTAATGATAGAATCCAAATGACTTAAAAATTTTGTTTGGAAATTTTGAAATTAATGTTGTATTTTATCTGATTATCTAGAAACCAAAAATTCAGCAAAATATGAAATAAATACTTTGAAAAATTTGTTCTGTATTAGATTTACCCTCATTAAATGTGGAAATGCCTGGTAAAAGAAAGTTTCAAAACGACAAAGAACTTAAGTTTAAAAATATTGTCATGATCTTCATTCTAAAGATTTAATTCAAATTCTACAAAGAGGGATAATTAAATTTATTTTCATTTAATATTTTAAGCTTAATTTTGAATTTTATACTTTGCTATTGAATAATGAAGAGTTTTCAAAGAACCTATCAGGCTACATCAACTTTTTATCCTTAATCCAATCTCATTCTTTATAACAATTATAAGATATCTTAAATTGTGTAAATTTAGGTTTTATTTTATTTGTAAATTAATCCATATTTTTAATAACATAACTTTTTACTATAAGGATGCTGTCGAATGTTTGGTAGCTTTTTTCAATCCTCGTTTTGAAGATGCAGTTCATAATCTTGATATAAAACCTTTTACTTTTAAGCCACTAGATTTATGAAAATATTGTCGTTGGTGTATTTTGTTAACTTATTTACTCTTACTTCTTTCGCTTTTGTTCATAAATGTTGTTTAGTATAGACTCGAATTCTTGTGTCTGAAATGAAGAGAATTAATCAAATATTTATCCTAATTTAATAATAAAATTTTCAAAATATTGAATGATATTATATTTATTCGCATTCAATTTAACATGTGGTAAAAACAGTATTATTAATATTATTTTTTTTATAGAAAGTTTCTAGAAGGCTTAATATCAGCCTTTAAGAGATTGTAATAAATAATAGTTTATTTAGAACATAGAAAATTTTAGATCTCCAATGAAATAGAAGTTGATGTTAATGCACCATCAAAAACATTAATAATCAAAAATGCATTTTTCTGGAAAATTAACATGCATAGAATAACAAGGGTATAATTGTAGTAGGAATTAACTTCGGCTTTTTAGATATTAAAATGAAAAAATAAAAGTTTTGCTATTTTGCATGTTTTCGTAATAAAGCGATGGGCAATATTTATGTTTTTGGAATTATTTTTATAAGTCCAGAATATTAAAATATTGACGATCCTCTATTAAGAAAATAAATGAACAACTTAGATTGTTTTTATTGTTTTATTGTAATATCTTAGCCTAGCAATTCTATTTTGATTAAATTTACTATATATTTTGACATTTTGAAGGAAAATAAAAATATTATCTCAATTATAAATTATGACAAAAAACTCAATTAAATGGTTCTTATACTTTTAAATTACTGAATAAATAGAGGGGATCAAATTTTCCTTACTCAAGGTCTTAATTTACAGTAATTGCTTTTTAATATTTTGGAATTTTAATTTTGCCGTCTTGGTATAATCAAGACTATGAAAATTATTTCAATCTCTATAGTTATGATTCTTAAATAAAAATTACTCCAATAGCTGATTCACATTTTTACATTAAGAATACATTTGTCTCTCTACCTTGTAAGCTATATAATTTAAGTTTTCTTTAAAAATTATTTAAGAAATTATGTTTTGGGTTTAAAAATGGAAGATATAAATTTTACTTGAATATGCAAAATTCTAATTATTGAAAACTTAATAATTGTTATCATCACAAAAATGATTGTCTTTTTGTACTTGAACTGATGATAAAACTTACTGTGGGATGCTAGAATAATAACTAAAAAGTAATCAAAATCATCGTCAGGAACAAAATAAAGATGCATTCTCCTTCTTAATTTAACAATAAGGCAATATGAATTTCGTTTTAGTAATATAAACCACTTATATTTATTTTATTTTTTTAATCATTTCATTTTAGCTCGAAAAGAGATTAAGCATAGTTTAGTTCATGTTTGCATATTTTAGTATGCACTTCTCTTCCAATTCCAATTATGCTATTTGTTCATCAAATTTACATTAACAATATGCAATTGTAATTTAAATCGATTACCAAATTGCTACTGCAGTATGTGTAGTATCGTTAAAATTATTATTTATGATGTGAAAAATTCTATGATTATATTGTAATATTAAGATTATTATAAAAACGATTTTTATTGATTATCCAACCAATTTACGCTTTATTTATCACACATAGGTCCATATGGAGTAAATAATGACTGTATTCATTTAAATATATCCATCCATATATTGTAATTTTTCATAAGTAGTTATAAATTTGGAACAAATAAATTAACACATTGATTTAACTATACTAATAAGGTTGTGTTTTTTTCAAATTTATCCTTATAAAGTTAGATTTTGCTTTCTAAGAACAAACACTTTTTAACACATAGAATTAGATCGAATTCAACAAAGTAACCTTTTAGTTTATTACATAAAAATCACAGCTGAGCAATTTCATATGCTTCCAATTCATATTTAAAATCATATTCTAAATGATTTCAATTAGAATTAACAATTAATAAGCCAATTTTTGCAGGATCTCAATGTTAATGATGGTATAGATTTATTTGAACAAACTTTTCTGAGTATTATACAAGGTCATAAGGTATCACACATGCATCTTAATAATTGTAATCTCCGCATACATATTTTTAATCTGAGAATTAAGGAGTTAAAGAAAAATATTTGGTTTAAAACTTAAACTTTACTATATTAATACTATTTAGCTTAAATATAAACATCTTAAAATAGCTGAGTGCAATAACTTATATTGAAGCTTTAAAATCGATGAGGAAACTTTTATATGGTTAAAATAAAGTTAGAGAGTTTTCTGTTGATAGGATGCATTCATGTTCAATAATAGTAGAACAATATAAAATATGGTGCCATAAATGTTCTGATCATATTTTGCTACATTTAAACAACTGAAGTGGACAAGTATGGACCAGGTCAAATCCTAACTATAAGTATCAGAATCTTTATATCTCTAATCAGCTTGCATGAAAGTACTTTAATAAATATAATTTGTCAAATCTGCAATATTTTTTAAGCCAATTCATTGCTTAACCTTAAATAATCACTCAGTAGCGTTTGAATTCGTTAAAAAAGCTATAAGTCCTTTAGTTAATATTCTAAATATTTCATCACTCAGATCTATAATATATTTCACACAGTAATAAAATCTTAGCATTATTGATAGTTAATAAGTACATTGAAAGAGTAGATAAATATTGATTTTACATATTTTTATTATTCACATTTTCTAGCTTAAACATATCTATATTAAGTTTGTGTAAGAATCTCAATTTTTCATTTTGATTTTTTTAAATATATATTTATTGATTTCATTTATTAAAGATTTTAAATAAATTTATAATCTGTTTCAGAATAACATTAAACATTTAGAATTTTATATTTAAGTTTGCATAAATTTTATTAAAATTATTCTTGCAATGTCATCCGCATTTCACATTCATATTGGAGGAGCTGGAATCATGATGGGGGACATGTTATGGAGGCTTTATGAAAAAGAGCATAATGAAACAACATTGAAGTCTTATGTTTATTAATAAGTTGATGGACATTCTCATCCATTAACACTATTTGCAGATTTAGATGACAGAATGATTTAGGAGGTTTAAAGGAATAAATAAATACAATTTAAAAAAAATTCCTTTCTGTATGGGAAGGAAGATGCATCAAATGTATTTTCTAGAGGTTGTTATACAACTGGCAAAGATATTATTTATGAAGGATTAGATTAAATTAGAAAGTAAGTAGAAACGATGGATCGATTAGATTAGTTTGTGATTACTACTTCTATAATGGGAGGAACAGGATCTGGATTTTCCTCATTATTGTTAGACAGATTAGGGATGGATTATGGAAATAAGTTAAAAAAAAATGGTTTTATCATATTTCCATCATTGGGGATGTCAAATAATATACTTGGAATCTATAATGCAATGTTTTCCATTTATATGACGAGAAATTATTTTCATAGTATTACAATGTTTGATAATTAATCAATGTACAATGTAATTGATTAGTAATTAGATTTAGATTATGTGGATTACTCCCATCTAAACAACTTGGTTGCATAAACAATCAGTTCATACACTGGTTTAAAAAGATTTAACAATATTGACAATTCAAAATTCTTTTCAAGCTTGTGCCCATATCCTAATTTGCATTATTTTGTTCCCTCATATGGTAAAATGACTTTGATTAATGATTACACTAGATAAGAATAAAGTCAAAATGAATTTATTAAATATCTCACCAAAAAAGAGAATAAGCTTTACTAATCTCCTAACAACCCTCAACATCTTTCTACAACACTTTTGTTTAGATAAAAAGAACCGAACCATTTTTATGGAAAATTCAATTAAACTCTTTAAAATTTAACCCATGTATATCATCAAAGTCCTAGAATTTTTCAATGCAATTCCTCTAATTATCAAGTATTATCCGAGTTTGCATAAATGAAACAAACGGGAGTGTTTTTCTCGAACGATGCTTCAATTATTAATAGATTTAAAACTTTAGGATAGGATTTCGATAAAATGTATGTAAAAAGGGCTTTTGTATGGTGCTACGTTCGTGAGGGCCTCGAAGAATGTGAATTTAGCGAGGGAAGAGAAGCATTGGCCGAATTAACGAGTGAATATAGTGAAGTTATAAAGGAGGATGCTCCTCAAAATGACTTTGAAATTGATAATGAATGAAAAGATATAAATATTTTTTTTACACTACTATCATATTAGCACAAATATAACAGAATAATTTATACAAACCTGTTAAAATAATAAATATAAAAATTTCAATCAGTACAACAAATGATAGAACAATAAAACGAAGCCATGGCACCAACAATTACTTGATTTTTTTCCAACTCAAACTATTAACTTAAATGAACTTAATACTCTTCCATTTAAGATTTGTTTGAAAGCATTCATCAAACAAATAGCATATGGTACCATAAAAAGAATGCAAAATAAATAGATTGGATGAAGGATAATAGCGACAATAACAATTACAACGATCTCAATAAGAACAGGGTCTAATGAAATGTTAAGATATCTTACAGGCAGTGTTAAATTTGTTATCAGAGAATATTAAACAAGCCAGTGTGATGAAATTAAAAATAAAATTTCCAATAACAAAGAAGATCAAAAATATTGCTATGACAAAATCCCCTAAAAATAGCAACCTATAAATTACATCCAAATTATGATTTTGATTATGACCCCAAACTCCCAAGCAAGGATAAATAAAAGAATGTGTAGCTAAACAATAGCATAAGCAGTATGAAAATACTGTTTGATAACTAAAATAGAATCAGCAAATACTTTTCGATTATTATTTTTAGTTCCAAGTTTTCCTAGAAAAATGGTGAGAAATAAGAATATAATTAAAAAAAAGAAAGGAATTGGGCTTCCATTTCCACTGTGAGTATCCCAAAAGAATACTATTGATAATGGAAATAGTAACAGCACAAATAGGATAGACCATAAAATGTATATTCCTAAAATTCCACATAAGAATAATTTCTATGTTTAAAATTCTTAGTCTTTAAGCAAATTAGAATGTTGAACAGGGATTGGCACCAAACTATGATTGAAGTATTCAGCATAGGGAATCACTTGATTTTATTAATATTATGCATATTATTAATATTAGGTTGATTCTTGGTAATTTTATTATGAAGATGCTAATACTGGAACAAATTTAATGTTTTAGTTTGGCTTATCCATAAATTATTATTATAGTCCTTCACCCTATGATGATGGATTGGAGTATTAGATATTCTCAAAATTTGGGTATTTTGCTTCCTACATATTTTAATTAATAGCTTTATAATATTAAAATTTATATATTATTTAATTTAGACAACATAGAATGATTTCTATACTCTATTTATTAGTCTTGTTTATTAAATTTTTCATTTTTAAATTTACTCTAATAGCAGTTCACCTAAACTTCCTTTAAGTATTTTAATAACAATATATTTATGATTAGATAGTAAAAAAGAATAATTTTCCTCAAAATTCAACTAAAGCCTTTGAATTTTGAATTTATGTAGTATTTTTTATGAATGATTTCCTTACTTTATTTTTTCTTTAGATTACCTATTTTTGATTGATGGATCAAAGATAGTTATTGTTTTCATCTTAAAATATAATCAAGCGCTTGCTACTTTATTAGAAAATTACAAAAAATAATATAAATTTAAATCTTTTTTTTGTGAGATTAACTAATGTAAGCCTTAGTTTCTATTTTAATCAAAAATTATAGAATTCTATTGAATTGTTTCTATTAAAACATTATAATCAACTTTTGTCATGATAATGACTACTTAACATATGATTTGATTGTCAACTAATGAATTTTTAATCATATTAAAATAAAAAAAATAGGATAATCCATAGAGTTTATGACTTTATGAAATTATAGTAATAATTTTTTTTCATTCTTTAAATTAAAAGTTTATCAAGCGACCTGATATATAAGACTATGGTGAGTTTTCCAAATTATTAATAATCTACGGCAGATCCAACTGATGATATTTTGATTTATTTAGATAAATTTGATATTATTTGTAATGTAGCAATGATTCACTAATTTAAAATAAACTAAGATAGTGGGAGAAATTATTTTAGGCCTCTATTAATCTTAAAAGAAAAAGTTGAATTAAATTGATTATAATTTAAAATATTCAGTCTTTATATTTATAAATAATTATATTGAAAAAATTTGGAACTTTTAAATGCCAATTTGGATTATATCTATATTACCTTTTTCCTTACTATAATATAAAAAATTGGAAAATCCCTAGTTGGAAGACATTTGGACACTTCCTAATGCAAATACGAAAATTGATGTTAATTAAGTTTAAGACATAGTTAAATTTTCTAATAATTCTATTACTTATCCATTATGATAAGTAAGATGAATAATTTTTGTGGAGAAATGTTTCTTTATAGTGTAAAACTCTTCCAAATGTTATATTTCCATTTTATTAAAGGAAATAAAGAGGTTTGGGAAAGACTCATACAAAAAGATAAAATTCTTAAAAATGGCAAAAATGTGACACAAAAATCCTAAGTTATCAATAATATCTCCAGAAATAAGATTAAACTATCATATTAAAAATATATATTAATCAACTTTGAAAAGCTGAGAAAGTAACAAAGATATGGGATTTAGAAATAACTTATATGATTTGAACTTTGATTATTGATTCATTTCTTTCTCATCTTTCATTATACAAGAAGATATATATATTAAAATCAGAACAAATTATTTCAAGCAGCAAAGTATTACTAAATCCATATAAGCTTTGCACCTTGATCGTTTCAATGAAGATATTTTGTTATTTTAACACCCATTGACTAATGACTATTGTGATATGTAAACAAAATCCAAGAATAGACAAAAATATAATGATATATCCAGACCTATGATTGAATGACATTAAATGATAATTATTAGACTATTTAAAGCACGTTTCTTGTAAACAAATCATTTATATTAAATATCGAAAGTGATGCAATAAAAGGAATTCGAAGAGACGATTGAAGAAGTCAAAACTATAAAGGCTATCACCCCAAAAGTAGAGTGAATACATAAACTAAAAATAGGAAATTAAAAAGATCGTACGACCTTAATTTGAAGCAAACCCAGAGTTGTTTTACCCGACCAAAGTTTTTGATAAATTTGGGTTTAGTAGATGCAAATGTCCAAAATGTGGAGCATATTTTTGGAGACACACAGAAAAGAAGACAACATGTGGAGATTCAAAGTAAGCGAAGAAATCAATACTTTTAGTTGTGAAGGGAAATACTCTTTTATTGGTGTAGGCACAGGTAAAGGAGCCAAAGGAAATAAAATAACATATGCTGATGCTTGGAATGGATTCAAGAAATCTTTAACAAGTGCAAGAGTACCATGCACAGCAATTGATAGGTATCCAGTAGTGGCAAGATGGAGAAATGATGTTGATTATGTAGCAGCAGGAATCTATTGTTTCTAACCATTTTGTGTAACAGGTGAGATGGATCCACCAGCAAATCCATTGATTTGTCCTTAATTTTGTGTGAGATTCAATGATCTCGACAATATCGGTTTAACAGGCAGACATTATTCAGGATTCATAATGCTTGGTATATAGACATTCAATTACCCTGACAAATATGTGTTCTTTAAGGAGGAATGTGTAGAATTCAACTATAGATGGTTGACTGAAGAGTTAGAAATCAATCCCGATGATATTACATTCATTGAAGATGTTTGGGCAGGAGGTGGAAACTTGGGTCCATCAGTAGAATACTTCGTCAATGGATTGGAAGTAGGAAACATGGTGTTTATGCAATACAAATATTTCCATGATGGATCATATGAAGAATTACCAATTAAAATCATAGATACAGGAATTGGATTGGAACGTATACCTTGGTTAGTCAATGGTTCACCAACTAGTTATTTTGACGTCTTTGCTGGGGCATTTGCATTCTTGGCATAAAAGTTATAAGTCGAATATTCAAATGATGTTTGGAAAGCATTTGGACCATACAGTTGTTTATTGAATGTTGATGAAGTTGAAAATGTTGATAAGACTTGGGAATTCATTTCATCATAGATTGGATATGATGTCTAAACTATTAAGAAGGAAATTGAACAATTGAAGGATATGTATATCATATTGGATCATACTCGTACTGTTATGATGGTCGTTACTGATGGATCATTACCCTCAAACGTTGGTGGTGGTTCCAATATTAGAAATATCATCAGAAGAGTATTTGCAGTTTTGAAGAAGAATAATTGGTGGGATAAACTGGGAATGGATGGATTATTATAATTATTTTAAGAACACAAAAATGATTTGGCTAAACTTTATGGTCCTTTTGGAGAATATAAGAGTTTCGATTAAATTATCAAATAAGAATATGAAAGATGGGCTAAAACAGATGATGATAAGAAAGTTAAATTAGAAAAATTATTGAAATAAAAGAATAATCAATTAAGTATTGATGATTGGATCTTTGCTATGAGCACTCATGGAATACCAGCTGATACTATTAGTCAAATTAGTAAATTGCCAATCCCTGGTAATTTGTATGCTGAATTGGCAGATAGAGCAGCCAGAATTACTAAAGCACCTGAAGCAATTCTTTATAACACAGTTCATTTACCTGAAACTACTAATTTATATTATCAAACACCAAAAGATGGCAAATTCTAAGCTAAAATTGTTACTATATTCAGTAATGTTTAACAATAGAATCTTCCTAACATTGTGATTTTGAATCAATCTGCATTTTATCCATTTGGTGGTGGTTAAGATTTCGATTAAGGTTGGTTAACTATTTAAGGTGAGAGATATTATGTTAACAACGTATAAAAAGTCGGCAAAGTTGTATTACATATCTTAGAAAAGCCATTACAAAATGCAATTGATACATATGTTGGTTAAGAAGTGTTAGCTGAAATCGATTTAGAAAGAAGAACAATTTTGAGAAATCATCACACAGCCACTCATATTGTATTTGCAGCATGCAGAAGAGTCCTTGGTCCTCATGTTTGGTAAAATGGTGCTCATAAGAGTGTTCACAATGCACATCTCGATATTACTCACTTTGCACCTTTGTCAAAGGAATAAGAATAAGCCATTGAGAATGAAGTCAATAAAATCATCTTATCTGCTAAACAAATCAATAAAGGATTTATGAATAAAGCTGATGCTGAAAAAGAATATGGATTCAGATTATATCAAGGTGGTATTGTACCAGGAAATGAATTAAGAGTTGTAAATATCGATGGGATAGATGTCGAAGCTTGTTGTGGTACCCATTGTGACAGCACATCAGAAGTAGGATGGGTGAGAATTCTTAAAACTTAAAAATTATAAGATGGTGTTGTAAGACTCTATTATGTTGCTGGTGTGAAGACCATTGAAGTATTAAATTCAGAGGGAGAGATGATTAATTCATTG
Source organism: Paramecium octaurelia (assembly GCA_905182995.1). Lineage (NCBI taxonomy): Eukaryota > Ciliophora > Oligohymenophorea > Peniculida > Parameciidae > Paramecium > Paramecium octaurelia. The sequence goes on along the minus strand of CAJJDP010000017.1, from coordinate 193,303 downwards.
GTTAAGTTGTGGTCAATTTCTAAGAATTAATTGGTTGAAGAAGGCAGCAAGATTTTTCAGGAGAAGAAGCACTATGAATCTGCTTATAATGTATGATATCATTTAATAATGCTAGTAACTCAAAGCTGAATTGATCAAGTCATAATTGAAATATGTCATTGATGGTCCAAACCAAAAAACAGTTATACAGTCAACTGAACCAAACCCTACTGCTTATTTCAGTGAAATTGGAAAGTATATCCAATAACTCAAAGATTCTAAGAAGGGTCTATTGTTTGTTGCAGATACTTTCATTTATGGTGCCTTTGGTGAAAGTAATTTCAATGTAGATGAATTGAGCAAACAAATTGAAGAAGAAGGATAACAATTAAAAATTAATAAGTAAAATAAAATCAGTGTTAAAGATGGAAAGGTATAGTAATAAATAAACAATAGAAAACTATCCAAGTGAATGATGTCTTAACATTCTCCATTCTAGGTAAATTCAATAAGAATAAAGCATCAAAATATCTTAAAGAACAAGGTTTTGTACAATTTTGAGATAATATATATAGATAATTATAATCTTGAATAACTTAATAGTATTCCTATAAGAAATGTAATTTCTTTAAAATTAAAAATTGATATTACTTTTAAAAAAACTCATTTATTTAATGTGGGTAATTGAACTTTCTGCTTTTTACTATAATTTGTTTTTATCAGCTGTATTAAGATCAAGTGACATTATTTTTAATGCCATCATAATTATCTTGAACTTTACCTGGATTTGGACTTGTTAATAAGTTGTTCAAGCTAAATACTCATTAATTGTTAATACGTGCTCTTTGACCATTTTCTTATTATGTCATTGTCCAATGCTAAGATGTAGCAATAGATGTCTCATAGTTTTAATTATCTAATTTATAAATTAATCTATAAATCAGATTACCGCATCTTAATAATTAATATTTGAATACTTTGAGTTCATATTCAGTCTAGTTCAATCGATTTATAAAAGACTATTATTCATATTTATATTTAAGTCCTCTATTTATAACACTGATCTTAATTAGTCCAAAATCTATATTTAAATTAGTTCCTAATGTAGTTAGATCATAAATGGCCTTTATCAATGAGTTGCGTATAGATTAAACTACAACCTTACCTAAATAACTGAAATCGTTAGTATCATTCTTACCAAGATGCAGCAATCGGTCCAGCATTGCAGAAGTCCATTCCAAATCCTTTTTTGATGTATTGTAGGTTCACTCAAAGGCTTTGTTATTTCTTCCTTTCCAGGATAACGAGCCAAAAAATATTTAAAAGAATTTTCAGGAACAAAACATGGCTTGATCTATAATAACAATGAACTACCTTATCTGATGAGCATGCTTTCTCTCTGCTCTTTGAATTGGCAAATCTTAAGCCATATTAAATCCTGAATGTTGAAGTGGCTTAACATAATCTGAATTAACCTCCATTGTAGATGCCCCCAACTCTTTCATATTGACACTCTTTGGAAATCAATTTGTAGTATTACATTTCCATTAAGAATTTTCTCTTTAATATTTTCTGAATTTGCTTAATGACTATAAAAAATTGAGCTTTTGCCACAAGTGGCTTATACGATGCAATAGTTCTTGGTGTTCCCTGGGTAATTTTGACTATGACCAAGGATCCTGCGATTTAATGTTTATATATACCAATTATTAATATCGTCAAGGTTCATGAGACTGATTCTTATGTTTATTATATATTAATAATCATAAGAATAATCTGCAATTTTTGTAATTTACATGTTCCAGAAGGTAATTCATCAAATTTAATATTTTTCTTATAATCAAGAATGTCACACTCATAATATATTATTTAAAAATAAGTATAGTTAGGATAATAAGATCAAAGTTTTTTAGTTTCTAATCAACTTCCATAAACCCAGCTTGATTATAACATAAGCAACAGTAATTAGGAGCAGAGCGTATATAGATACCATTTCTATAATTATCTAAGGATGACCTAGTGATTAATAAATATTGATCATTCATCATTGACTTATTGATGTGCTCTTAAAATCATCTTTAATTTGCTTTTTTGGTTGATTAACTTAGAGATGTTATTACCATAAGTAAATTGAGTTCCTTTAGGTGATATCCACATCTTATACATCATCAAAATCACTCCAAAATAATTTGGCATCGGTCCTTCAAAGTGTTATTGAAGATGAGATATAATTGTTTGCTAAATACTGGAAATTTAAGTAACTACAGTTAAGGGCATTTAATCAAAGAATTTGGTTAGGTACTTACCCACATTAGTATTGACATACTTTCTTAAGCATTCATTATACAACTAAAGCACTTATTTTATTTGACTTTATTCGTGATTTCCTCTTAAAATTCTGATAATATCTAAATGATAAGAGAATACTAAGAAATTTATAAATGATTGTCCATTTTGGAGAAAATTATTGCAAATTGTAAGCTCTAAATACATATATGCATCAATTTTAGATTCGTGAGGGAAGAACTTAAAGGTGTAAAACCATTTACCCAGAGAGAAGAATATTTTTGCAGACCAATTAATACATAACTAACAACAAAATTTGAATCTTCTAAAACTTAAAATGGGAATGAATTAGTTTAATAGGAAATTAGATTAGGCTAGAAGTGGGTATCAAGACTGAGTTGAAAAGAGTTTTAACTATGTAGAATTAACTTTTGAAGTTAGTTAGAAAAATCCAGATTTTGATTTATTTACAATCATTTCAAATTCATGTCCAATTATTTCAATAATGTTCATCATTATTGCATTTTTTTCTCGACATATACTAATAAATTCAATATTAATTATCTATTTTTAAGGATTTCTAGAAAATTTCTCATTAATATATAAGCTAAAAATAAATGTGATTAGAATTTACGAAATCGCAAGATCTAATTTATTTGATGAAATTATGCATAGAACTTAAATATCATTTTATATTTTAAAATTTTGTTTAACTTTCTTACATTTTTCAGGGGTTTGTAGTTATTAACATTCTTGTCTTACTCACCTCTTTAAAATGGAGAGCATATTCAAAAATAGAAATTGAACTAAGTCAAGCTCGAAACACTTCTATAATCTAAAAAATAAATGATCATTACTTTTCAAAATTACTCTAACAATTCTTCATAACTAGATCTTGCGAGGAAAAATTTATATGTCTCTATTTTCGACAATAACTTGAAAAACTCAAGAAGCACTGTTACTCATCATACTTCATATTAATATTATTATAAAAATGACAAATAAATATTTATTATTATCCAAATAACTCTTTCTGGTTTATTTTAATTCTCAAAAGTCTTCTTAATCATCAAAAATTTCTTGTGTAATTTTTTTTATAATAGTTTATTCAACTTCATCACTTTTGTGGTTTCTGTAAGTTCTTTTTTCTAGCCAAACTATAGTTTAATTCAATTATCGAAATTTCACAAAAATTACTTGAATTATCAAACAAACAACAATTTCAAAAGGCTGTTAACAAACTTTTCTATGAATATGAAAGGAAACTCTATCATACTAATATGTGGAGATTTTAATTTTCCTTCCAATCCTTTTGAACTTATGACTCCTTTGCTTCCTTTAAAATTCAAAACTATTCAGAAAAATAAGGCTAGTTCACTATATCGAGTAGAACAGATAATATAATATCTTCTAGGTTGCATTAACTATGAATTTAATGAATTATCCAATCACTGTCTAATTTAAGCCATTCTAAATTTGCTTCCACAATTATATTAAATTCAAATCAAAAACTTCAAAGTCATCCAAAAAATCAAAAATTCCATAACCTCAAAACTTAATTTTTAATTTTGAGAACCTTTCCTTCTATTATTAAGCATTTAAAATGAATTTTATATTTATCGATTATTCTAATGCTTTTAATTCGTTAATCGTTACTTACACTTCCAAATGTTATCGAAAAAGAAAATTTTAAATAACTAAAATATAAACTATTCCATAGTGTTTTATAAAGATCCTGTTCAAATCAAAAGTAGAATAGAGGAGCTAATAAATAATATAGAGATTGATTTTGATATTTGATAATGTATTTGTTAATATTAATAATAATAATCTCACAAAAATCCTCACTTATCTCCAATGTTCATTTAGCAATTTTATTAACTTGTTCTTTTTTAATGAAAGTGCTAAATTTACCCTCATTATAAAAAGAGCAATTTTTTTTTTTTTCATTCTGAAGTGAGATTCATGAATGACATCAATCAATTGATACTTGCAAGTAATTGTTAACCTGGTAGATATTTGAAATTATTAGACTTATTCCTGTTTTCAAAATTTAATTCAATTACTCTCACTAATGTTTATTTATACATTTTATGAAATTTTTCAGGCAACTAATAATATTTTCACTTAAGATAATAACATCACTCTCTAGTCGATATACTTAGGACCTATTCCTGATTAACTTAGACTTAGCGATTCTATTATTTCTTTAACCTTTAGAAAAATGGTTTTGCTTTCCTTGAAATCCATTGTTTCTATTGGATAACACTCTTAATTTTATTAATTTTTGATAACTCTTAGAAGAGAAGTACCTTGAAAAAATTCATAAATGAATAAAAAAAATGCAAAATAAGTTCCGAATTTATTCAAATTAAATCGATAATAATAATTAATTAAAAAAATCTCTCTAAATCAGAAACTTCTAATTTGTAAAGCTTATAAAAATGAATGAATTAAGCACTGACCAGCTTTTTTTAATCAATTATAATCTATATTTTTAATTTAAAATGTATTTATTCAAGACTATTAATTTTGCATTCTAAGGAGATAATGAATTAATAAACTGACTTTAGATACCTTTTCTTTAAACTTGTTTTTCAAAGTTGGTCCTGAGAAGTAAAAATTGGTTCAAAAGCTTTAATACCAGTTTAATTTCAGATCTATTCTATGCTAAAATAATTTAAGGCACAAAGATTAATATATTTACATTGAGTTTATATTACTATTTTTTAATAAAAAATAGAAAAGTACTATGAAAAACTTTACTTTAATTTATTGCTATTTTTTGAGAATCATAAGTAAATCTAAAGGTGGTCATGTTTAAAAATAGTTAGCATGTATACTAAATTAATAATCTAACTTGTGTCTTTTACAACACGTCGACATATTCAAATGACCATAACACCTCAAGTATTCTTGAAAATTTTAACAATAAAAATGGGACCGTCATAGTGAAATGAATTTTAAATCAATTACTAAATCTCACTCACTCAAATAGAAATTGATTAGAAAAAAATCAGTTTAAAAAACGATATTAAAAAATTTCCCAGAGTTCAATAATATTTTTTCCATACTTTAACATGAGATTCTAATACATTAACAAGAGAATTCTAATACTCTTAACAAGAGAATTAAGATAATCCATAAATTAATTAGACTGGAAATTTATAAAAGTTTGGAAAAAGAAAAATTATATCTGAAAGGGAGATTTTCTATTGATTCTCAAAGTTGGAAGAATCTAAATCAAGGAATAAACCTAGAGTTGGCTTCCTTTTTAGAATATTTAATCATTAATTATAACATTCTTAATTAAATATTGAAAATAAAATTACTATATATATTTCAATATACTTCTAATGTTCCTTTTCACATTTTATAATATTTACTTATTCTAATTACAATCTTGTGATGATCCTGAAATAAATTGCCGATTGCCAATATCTATTGAGAGAAATAAAGATGCTAAGTGTGGAGCAATTATAAAATAATTGATATTATTTAATGTATTACGTAATTAAGAATTTCCAGATTTAAAAAATTGATTAGTGAATTTTCAAATTCTTACTAATTCATTATGGAGAAAAAGGATAGCAAGCAGGACGTATACTTGCTTAGCTAATAAAATTTTAATTTTTTAATAAAGACCTGATTGATGAAGTTGGCAACCTTTTTGATAAATTCATTCTTATTAATTTTTCTTTCATTTCCTCTGCTAGATTTGTGCTTAGAATACTTCTTTTTGTTTTGTTGCTTTAATTTAAAATCCATAGGTAAAGTAAGTTTCTATAAGAAAGACTAATATCAACAAATTTTGGTAATTTCAAAACTATTTCGTAAGTTCTTTCCGAGTCAATTTCCATCGTAAATATATACTTATCTAATAAGGGTGTTTTTATACTTTATTTACGTTCAGAACAGTGCCTTGATTGACTACTTTTTTCCTGTTTTAATGTCTTTTTATCGAATAAGAAAAGAATCAGAAGAAATGATAATAATATACATAATACAATGAGAATGTCATAAATAAGTACTTTAACTATTTTGCAGGATCAGAATGGCATTCTTTTTCTCCCTTCAGATCTCTTTAGTTTTATTGAAAACTTATATAATAATATTAATGATGTTAATTAGCTCTAAAATCTAATTCTGATTTAAATTAAATCATTAAAAGTGTTGTTTTAAAAAATCAGAAAAAAATTAACTTTTTTAAAAAAATTTAACTGGAATTTGAGAATATTAGAATGATAATACTTTTAATGAATAAATAATTCATAATATTTGCTTTGTTGCTTGCTTTAGCAACATGTCAAACCTATAGCATAACATCATGCACATGTGCATAATTGTTATCAGAAGGAGATTGTTTAAAAAATGCCTAACTTGGTTGCTCATGGGATAGCACAAAGAAAGCTTGTGCAGTTTCTACTACTCCAGTCACTCCAACAGTAACCTATGCAGCATATTGTGATACATTTGCTGAAGCAGATTGTCCAAAAGCTAAACCCTGTACAGATTGCGGTAACTATGCTGCTTGTGCCTGGGTTCAAGGCAAATGCACATACTTCACAGGATGCACAGCTTTTTCAAAAACATAAGATGATGAATGTTAAGCAATAAGTAATAGATGTATTACAGATGGAACTCACTGTGTCGAAATTGATGCTTGTAGCACATACAAAAAACAAGCACCTTGTAAGAAAAATGCTGCTGGAAGCTTGTGCTATTGGGATACAACAAATAACTCTTGTGTAGATGCTAATACCTGTGATAAATTACCAGCAAGTTTTGCTACAGACAAAGAATGCAGAGATGTCATATCAACTTGTACAACAAAGACTGGAGGTGGATGTGTTGATAGTGGAAATAATTGTAGTGATTAAACTTTAGAAATTCAATGCGTTTGGAATAAATTAAAATCAGTTGCATGTTTTTGGGATGGAGCAGCTTGTAAAGACAGAATTTGTGATAACGCACCAACTACATTAACAACTGATGAGACATGTAAGAGTTTTAGAGCTGACGGAACATGCACAACAAAAGCCAATGGAGGATGTGTTACTAGAACTACTTGTGCAGCTGCTACTATCTAAGCTGCTTGTATTAAGAATAATTCAGGTGGAGATTGCTATTGGACAGGAACTGCATGTGTTGATAAGACATGTACAAATGCACCAACCACAATGACTACAAATTCAGCTTGTGCTGGATTTGTGACAGGATGTATCACTAAATCAGGAGGAGGATGTGTTTCCAATGGTGCTTGTTCAGCTGCCAACATTTAAGCCGCTTGTGTGAAAAATACTTCCGGTACTGATTGCATTTGGGATACAACATGCAAAGAAAAGACTTGTGCAAATGCACCAACAACAAATAATACTCACGATTTATGTACATCTTACTTATCATCATGTACCGTTAAAACAGGAGGTGGATGTTAAAATAGAAGTTGTGCTAATGCTCCAACAACAATAACAACAAACGATGCCTGTGAAGCATATTTACCTAATACTAATTGTATTACAAAGACTGGAGGTGGATGCGTAACAAATACTACATGTGCAGTAATTACCTTAGAAGCTGCTTGTATAAAGAATGTATCAGGAGCTACTTGTTTCTGGGATAGTGCAAGTTCAACTTGTAAGGATAAAACTTGTGTCAATGCTCCATCAACTAATACAACTCATGATTTATGTGTTGCCTTTTTATCAACTTGTACAGTAAATTCAACTAATGCAGGTTGTGTTGATAAAACATGCGATAATTCATTGGTATAAACTATTTGTGACAAAGATTTGAATAATAAAGCTTGCATTTGGAAAGGAAAATGCTATAAAAAGGAATGTGTGTTAGCTTCATCAACCACAGCAACCCATGCAGATTGTTAAACTTATGATGTAGGTTGTACTTTGAGCAATACTGGTACTGGATGTGTTCCATTACCACTTAAATGTGAAGCCATTACAATTGAAGCAGCATGTAATATTAGATTATAAGTTACAAATGGACTTAAATCATATCCTCTATGTGGTTGGAATGGTTCATAGTGTATCGATAAGGCTTGTTCCACTGCCCCAAAGACAACAGCAACAACAGCTGATTGTGGTACTTACAAAACAGGTTGTGTAGCTAATAATCCAGTTAATGGAGCAATTTAAGGATGCTAAGACTTACCAACAACATGTGCAGCTAGAAAATCAACTGAAAATTGTGAAATCACAAGAGTTGGATCCCCAACATGCTTATGGAATACTGCTACATTAGCTTGTGTTGAAAAATCTTGTACTACTGCTAGCATTGCAACAACAACAGGATTCTTGACAGTTTTTAGTTCTACAAATTGTTCTACTTATTTGTCTACTTGTATTGCCAATAACACAGCAGATGGCTGCATTCCAAAACCATCAAGTTGTTCTTCTTTGACTTCAACTAATTGCACAACTGGTTCAAAAGCAAATGGAGATTGTTATTGGAATGGTTCTAGTTGTGTTGATAGAACATGTGTAAACATTCCATTATCCACTCACTCTGGTTGTTAAGGTGTTTTGAATACATGCACAACGAATAATGCAAAAACAACTTGTTAGAATTTAGCTACAGCTTGTACTTCTTATGGATCAGCTGAAAATTGTAAAGTAACTTCTGCTGGAAAAACTTGCATATGGACTGGAACAGCATGTAGAAATGCAACATGTGCAGATGCAGAAGATAGTAATTTAAGAGATAGTGATTCCGAATGTTCGAGTTATCAAACTCCTTCTGAAACTTGTACAGTTTTATACAAAACTGGTGGAGCAGGTTGCGTAACAAAATCAGCTAATTGCAGTGACTATGTATCATAGGCTTAATGCTATAGAACTTCATCATCTGCTAGTTCAGATGATTGCACCTGGAAATCCGCTTATAGCAAATGCTTTTCTAATACATATCTTCAAGGAGCATGTTCAACATTCACAGGTACAAAAACTCAATGTGAATCTATTAAAACAGGTTGTACTAACACTGCAGATGCTACAGAATCAACTGCTTGTACATTCTCTTGTGCTTTAATAACTCAAACAACTCATGCCTTGTGTTAAGCATAAAGCACCACTTGTACTGTAAATCAAGCAGCAAATGCATGTTAAACAGTGTAAGCAACTTGTGCAGGTTATGGAACAACATAAGCTTCTTGTTCATATAGAACTGATGGTTTGAAATGCTTTTGGGATAGCGCCAATTGTTAGGATATTACATCAGCAAATTGTAATCTTATTACAGGACTTTCTGGAGGAACTGCAGTTGAGGCAACTTGCTAAGCATATAATACTGCTTGTCATATTAATGGTACTCCTGATGGATGTTAAGCTTACCAAGCAACTTGTGCAGCTTATGGAACAACAGAAGCTAATTGTACAAAAAGAACAGACGGATTGAAATGCCATTTTGATGGCACTAATTGTGTAGATATTATATCAACAAATTGTGATGCCATTACAGGACTTTCTGGAGCAACTGCAGTTGAGGCAACTTGCTAAGCATATAATACTGCCTGTCATATTAATGGAACTCCAGATGAATGTTAAGCATACCTAGCCACTTGTGCAGCATATACAACTACAGAAGCTAATTGCACAAAAAGAACTGATGGGTTGAAATGCCATTGGGATGGTACTAATTGCCAGGATATTACATCAGCAACTTGTACATCACTTACAAGTTTGACAAGCCCTAATAACACTCATGCTAATTGTTAATCATACAGTACTACTTGTACTATAAATAAAGCAGCAAATGCATGTATAGTAGCGTAAGCAACTTGTGTAGGATATGGAACAACAGAAGCTTCTTGTGCATATAGAACTGATGGTTTGAAATGCCATTGGGATGGCACTAATTGTTAGGATATTACGTCAGCAAATTGTAATCTTATTACAGGACTTACTGGAGGAGTTGAAGCAACTTGTTAAGCTTATAGCACTGCCTGTCATATTAATCCTGCAGCAACTGCATGCATTGCTTTTACCACATGCGAAGCAATCACAGGCACAAATGTTACTTGGGCTACTTGTTAAGGTTACAGTACTACTTGTAGTGTAAAGAGAGATGGATCTGGTTGTGTAACAAACCAAGCATAATGTTCAGGGTATACTACGATTGCCAATTGTTATAGATCAACTGCAGGATATTGTACTGCTAATGCTGCTGATACTGCCTGCCAAGCTATAACAGCTACAACTACTTGTGAATCAATCAAATTAGGAGCAACATTTAGTTTTGATGACACAAAATGCAATACTTTCAAAGCTGGTTGCATAGCATAAGGAACATCAGGATGCTAAACCAAGACATGTGCTAATAAAACAACACCATTTACACATTCAGATTGTAATGGTTGGTTGAATACTTGTACTGCCAATGCAGCTTCATCACCAACTGCATGTGTAACATTGCCAGCCACATGTGCTATTTAAACTGCAGCAGCATGCGTTTGGGCAGTTGAAGGTGAATGTGTTGTCTCAGGAACATCTTGCGTCAGAAAAACTTGTGATACAGCTTCAGCAGATACAAGCTTCGATTCACATAATGAATGTATTACATATCTATCTACATGCACTGTTGCAAGAGTTGGAGGTTGTTAAGCAAGAGCTGCTTGTTCAGCATATAAATCCAGTTAATAATGTAAATTCAATACAAGTGGTGGAAAATGTTTCTGGAATCCAACTAATAAGGTTTGTGTCGATTTGAATTGTGGTAATATTGAAGCAACAACTTCATATGACACTCATGCTGAATGTGTAGCAGTTGATCCAGTCTAACTTTGTACAGTTAGAGCCACAAATGGAGCAGCTGTTGCTGGTTGTACTGCTAGAGGAGCCTGCAGTTCTTATTAAATTGAAGATTAATGCAAGACTAATTCAAGTGGAGGTGTTTGTGTTTGGAATACAAATTTAACTACTCCAGTATGTTAAGATAAATCATGCACAACTGCTCCAACTGCAACAGCAACACATGCTGATTGTGATACCTACTTCACCTCCTCTACCGTTAAATGCACAGTAGTTGCAACACCAGATGCAAATGGGGGTCAACCAGTTTTAGGAGGTTGTTAATAAACAGCTGCTTGTTCCACTTACATTCATTAAGAATAATGTAAATTCAATGCTACTGGAGGTGCTTGTGGATGGAATGGTACTTAATGTGCAGATAAGTCATGTGCTACTGCTCCTGCAACTACAGATTATGATGATAATGATAAATGTAGAGCATACTTTAATAATGCATGTACAGTTGCATCATCAGGATAAGGATGTGTTGATATACCAGATACATGTGAAACTATGACTGAAAAATAATGTGTTACTGATAAGAATGGAAAATCTTGTTATTGGAATGGAACAGCTTGTATTACTAGAACTTGTGAAAATGCTCCAGAAGCAACAGCTACTGCTGATGAATGCAATACTTATTTAGCTGGATGCACTTTAGATTCAGTAAAATGTAAGACAAAAGTTTGTGAAGATTTTGCTTTTGCTACTGATGCTTTATGCAAATAAGCATTGAGTACATGTACAACAAATGGTACAAATTGTGTCACAAGAGGAACATGCTTCTAAGCTTTAAGTCAAGCTGGTTGTGTTACTTCAGTTTCTAATCAATAATGTGAATGGATGTCGGCTGTTGGTACCAATCCAGCTTATTGTACAATCAAGACTTGTAATACTGCCCCAGTTACATTGACTTCAGAAGCAGCTTGTGCAGGTTATTTCACTAATTGTACAACAAAGAATGGTGGTGGATGTGTTACTAAGTCTACTTGTTCAGCTGCTAATATTGATGCTGCTTGTACAACTGCCCTCAATGGAACTGTTTGTGCTTGGGATAGTGCATAAAATAAATGCAGAGATAAAGATTGCTAAGACTTCAGTGGAACTACTCATGCTGCATGTCAAACTTAAAGGTAAGGATGTACTGCTGGTGCCAATGGAAAATGTGCTAGAGTTTAAAATTGTGAATAAACTACTATCAGAAGTGCTTGTATTGAAGGAACTAATGGACCATGTTTGTGGATTAATGATTATGTAAATACTGATGGATCAAAAGGTGCTTGTTTCAGATATACATCATGCAAGAGTTTGTCTTGGAATTCAGATACATCATGTAAATGGATTAGTAACTAATGTACAACTAATGGATCTAATTGTGTTGGAATTACATTATGTTCTGAAACAAATACTGATGGTGGATGTGTTACAGGATATGATGGAGCTTGTATTCAATCAGTTCCAGCTTTGAATTCTTCAGATCCAAAGGTTTGTAAACCATATACATCTTGTGCTGATGCATTCTACACAACTCATTCAGATTGTTAAATTGCCAATAAGAAGTGTACAACAAATGGAACAACTGGTTGCATTGCATTAGGTGCTTGTTCATCTTACACTACATAAGCAGGATGTTATTTCAATGATAAAGGATCTGTTTTAACATCTGGAGCCATTACTTCAACTGGTATTTGTACTTGGGATACAACTGCTAGTAGTTGCAGAGATTAATCATGTGCTGACTTGACTGGAACTACACATGCAACATGTTCATCATAATTATCAACATGTACATCAGATGGAACAACTTGTTTAGTCAAAGGAGCATGTTCATCATACACTACATAAACTGCTTG
>CAJJDP010000017.1:161119-179725 GCA_905182995.1 Paramecium octaurelia | reverse complement strand
GCTGCATGTCAAACTTAAAGGTAAGGATGTACTGCTGGTGCCAATGGAAAATGTGCTAGAGTTTAAAATTGTGAATAAACTACTATCAGAAGTGCTTGTATTGAAGGAACTAATGGACCATGTTTGTGGATTAATGATTATGTAAATACTGATGGATCAAAAGGTGCTTGTTTCAGATATACATCATGCAAGAGTTTGTCTTGGAATTCAGATACATAATGTAAATGGATTAGTAACTAATGTACAACTAATGGATCTAATTGTGTTGGAATTACATTATGTTCTGAAACAAATACTGATGGTGGATGTGTTACAGGATATGATGGAGCTTGTATTCAATCAGTTCCAGCTTTGAATTCTTCAGATCCAAAGGTTTGTAAACCATATACATCTTGTGCTGATGCATTCTACACAACTCATTCAGATTGTTAAATTGCCAATAAGAAGTGTACAACAAATGGAACAACTGGTTGCATTGCATTAGGTGCTTGTTCATCTTACACTACATAAGCAGGATGTTATTTCAATGATAAAGGATCTGTTTTAACATCTGGAGCCATTACTTCAACTGGTATTTGTACTTGGGATACAACTGCTAGTAGTTGCAGAGATTAATCATGTGCTGACTTGACTGGAACTACACATGCAACATGTTCATCATAATTATCAACATGTACATCAGATGGAACAACTTGTTTAGTCAAAGGAGCATGTTCATCATACACTACTTAAACTGCTTGTACAACAGCTGTTGGATCTGATGGTACTTGTTATTGGGAACTTGCATCTGCTACAAATAATAACACAGCTAAATGTAGATTACTTGCTTGTGCTGATATTCAAAATGGTACATCAACCAATGTTTGTTCAGTTGCTTTATCATCATGTGTTTCAAATGGAACTGCTTGTATTTCAAAAGCTAACTGTTCAACTTATACAACTAAGACAGCATGCAATTCAGGTGGATTAGATGGTATTTGTGTATTCACTTAATCAACTGCTACTGGAGCTGCTGCTGGTACAGGAACTTGTGCTTTAATGACAGCATGCACAATTGCTAATAATGATTAACTTGCTTGTTAAGCTGCCAAAGATAGATGTTCATGGACTGCAGCATCAGGAACTGGAGCAACTGCAGTTGCTAGTAAATGTGCCACTCATACTTGTGCTACAAACTAAGCTACAAATGGAGCATGCACAAGATTCTTAAATTGGGATAAAAAGACTTAATAAATTTGTACTCTTGTTAGTGGAACATGCACAGCCACAGATCCATCAACTTTATCATTAAATGATTGTTTCTTGGTTTCTGGATATACATATACTTGGAATGCATCTACTAGCAAATGCGGAGTTTGCACTGCTGTTGTTGTTTAACCAAATGATACAAATAATAATACAAACAACACAAACAATGAGACAACAACTGATTCAGGATACATTCTTGGATTATCATCAATCATTTTTGGATATCTCATGTTCTGATGAAATGATTTAATAAATTTATATAGGGAAAATTATTATACATTTATAAAAAATTCTAATTTCTTTTTTAAATGAAAAATTAATCACCAATTATATAAATGGTAGATAGATAATTTCACACATAAAGAAATATGAATTATAAAAATCTTCATAGAAAGAGAATATTTGTTCATCTATGGATTATATTCAGTTTAATCAATACCACTTTTTGCAGAAACTCTAGTTACAGAATAAAATAGAAAAAATTAATTTCATCTATTTTCATTTATTTAATTAAATTGAAGTAATATTGGAGAAGTTAACTATGATGAATTAAATAAAGAAATTACATAAGTGTTATTCAAAATAAACTAATAAAGAATTGAATAAGTTTTATCTATGAATATAGGTTAACACCGTCCTCAATAAATTTTTTTTTATTTTGCTGAGATTAAAGCATTCTGATGGAACCAAGGAGCAAATAATTCATTTATCTTCAGCTTTACTGTTTATATAGTCAAATTAAAAGGTTGAGTCCCATTACAATAGGAGGATCAATTGAGTCCTATCGAGAGTGTAGTATATTTTTAATTTGATAAATCGAATTCTTGAGGTTGCATTATGAAGTAAAAACAAATATCTAAAATTATGAAAATCATGAATTATGTACATTGTTATTGGTCGTTATTATATTTAATTATTACAAATAATTAATTTAAGAAAATTAAATTCTTAATCTGAATCATTACAAGTTTTTTTTTTGATAATGAATGGTATACTGTTACCTGCTAGTAAATTTAATTTTTCTTTTTACTTATGACAGTTCGTGATACAAATAACATAAGTGATGAAAAACAAATAATTCATACTTTATTTATCAATATATATTAAATTTAAGTGAATTTGATAACATAAGAGAAACTTCTTTAAATATGTTGCTGATGCCTTAAATATTTTCCAAATTTTCCGTGTTTATTTTTAAAATATGGTCTTTAAGTAATTATCAAATTAATATATTATTATGTTAATTAAAAATAAATCTCTCTAAATCGGAACCTTATACTTTCTCACCCCTATAAAAATGGATGAAATAAAGCAATGACCTTCTTTATTTAATCAATTATAATTTATATCATTAATTTAATATGCATCTATTCAAAACTATTATTTCTGTATTATTATGTGATTATGAATTCATAAGTTGACTTTAGATACCTTTGTTTAATATTGTTTTCGAAGTTGGTCCAGAGAAGTTAAAATCGAATGAAAAGCTTAATACCAGTTAGTTTCAGGGTCTATGCTATGCTAAAACTTTTAAGGCACAAAGAATATTATATTTACACTGAGTTTATATTACTATTTTTCCATAAAAATTGAAAAGTATTAGGGAAACCTTTACTTTAATTTATTGCTATTTTTGAGAATCATAAGTAAAGCTGAAGGTGGTCATGTTTAAAATAGTTAGAATGTATACTAGATTGATAATCTAACTTGTGTCTTTTGCAACATATTGACAAATTCAAATGACAATAAAAATCAAGCATTCTTGAAAATTATTAAAATAAAAATGACACTGTCATATAAAATGAATTAAATATCAATTAATCCATACTGCTCAAATAGAAAATGATTAGAGAAAATTTGTTTAAACCGCAAGATTAAAAATGTTCTCAAAGTTCAACAATACTCCATCTAATATTTTAACACAAGAATTTCTGATACTTTGAAGACTTATTTAAGATAATACATAAATTGATTAGACTGAAAATTTATAATAGTTTGGAACGAGTAATGGTAGGAAATGAAGAAAAATTTTCATTTGATCTTCAGTATTTGGAAAAATCTGCTTCCAAATACATCTAGATAAACTTGATAATTATTTTCATAGTTAATTATTGCTATTAAAAATTACCTGATATATTCCAAAAAATATGTTATATTAATCATTTTTCATTATTAGTTATACTTACTAATTCTAACTATTCTTACAGTTTGAACCTGAAGCCTAAAATAATCTACTGCCAATATATATTAAGACAAATGGAGATGCTTAGTGTATTACGATTATTAAAAAAAATTAATTTTTTGAATGAATTATACAATTAAGAATATTCTGGATATAAAAATTTGATTAGTGTTCAAATCACACTTACTTAATATTTTAAAAATGTAGTTTGAGCAAGTCTTAGTAGTGGATTATTTGATAAATGTTCTTATACTCTTAAAATGACATCTTAGTGATAATGTTGGCATTCTGTTTTTATCCATTAGTATTATTTTTCTTTTTCATTTTCTTTGTGAACATTATACTTATCGTGATTCATAATCTATGTTTGCTTTAGTATGAAAGCTATAGATTAAGTAAGTTTCCATCACTATGACATACTCATCTAATAAGGGTTTATTTTCTATTTTTAAGTAATGAGCAAATACTTGATTGAATTTTTCATTTAATTTATGTCTTGTTAGCAGATTTGGAAACAGAGTTAGAGCAAATGATAACAAAAAAATAAAATAATACGGCCAACAAAGAATTGTCTCTCTTTTATTCAGACCAGAATGGTATTTAACAATAGGGTTCTGTTGAATGGAAAATTATATAAATAATAATAATGTGAATTAAGAAAAAAAGAAAATAATCCTAATTCAATTTAAAAAAATATGATGTCTTAATATTTGTAAAATAAATTAATTATGAAGGCAAGCAATTTAACGGGAGTTTGAGAAATTATAATGATAATACTTTAAATGAATAAATAATTCATAATATTTGCTTTGTTGCTTGCTTTAGCAACTAGTCAAACCTATAGTATAACATCATGCACATGTGCATAATTGTTATCAGAAGGAGATTGTATAAAAAATGCCTCTCTTGGCTGTTCATGGGATAGCACAAAGAAAGCTTGTGCAGTTTCTACTACTCCAGTCACTCCAACAGTAACCTATGCAGCATATTGTGATACATTTGCTGAAGCAGATTGTCCAAAAGCTAAACCCTGTACTGATTGCGGTAACTATGCTGCTTGTGCCTGGGTTCAAGGCAAATGCACATACTTTACAGGATGCACTGCTTTTTCAAAAACATAAGATAATGAATGTTAAGCAATAAGTAATAGATGTATTACAGATGGAACTCACTGTGTCGAGGTTGATGCTTGTAGTACATACAAAAAACAAGCACCTTGTAAGAAAAATGCTGCTGGAAGCTTGTGCTATTGGGATACAACAAATAACACTTGTGTAGATGCTAATACCTGTGATAAATTACCAGCAAGTTTTGCTACAGATAAAGAATGCAGAGATGTCATATCAACTTGTACAACAAAGACTGGAGGTGGATGTGTTGATAGTGGAAATAATTGTAGTGATTAAACTTTAGAAATTCAATGCGTTTGGAATAAATTAAAATCAGTTGCATGTTATTGGGATGGAGCAGCTTGTAAAGACAGAATTTGTGATAATGCACCAGCTACATTAACAACTGATGAGACATGTAAGACTTTTAGAGCTGACGGAACATGCACAACAAAAGCCAATGGAGGATGTGTTACTAGAACTACTTGTGCAGCTGCTACTATCTAAGCTGCCTGTATTAAGAATAGTTCAAATGGAGATTGCTATTGGACTGGAACTGCATGTGTTGATAAGACATGTGCAAATGCACCAACCACAATGACAACCAATTCAGCTTGTGCTGGATTTGTGACAGGGTGTATCACTAAAACAGGAGGAGGATGTGTTTCCAATGGTGCTTGTTCAGCTGCCAACATTTAAGCCGCTTGTGTGAAA
Source organism: Paramecium octaurelia (assembly GCA_905182995.1). Lineage (NCBI taxonomy): Eukaryota > Ciliophora > Oligohymenophorea > Peniculida > Parameciidae > Paramecium > Paramecium octaurelia. The sequence goes on along the minus strand of CAJJDP010000017.1, from coordinate 174,472 downwards.
AATACTTCCGGTACTGATTGCATTTGGGATACAACATGCAAAGAAAAGACTTGTGCCAATGCACCAACAACAAATAATACTCACGATTTATGTACATCTTACTTATCATCATGTACCGTTAAAACAGGAGGTGGATGTTAAAATAGAACTTGTGCAAATGCTCCAACAACAATAACAACAAACGATGCCTGTGAAGCATATTTACCTAATAATAATTGTATTACAAAGACAGGAGGTGGATGTGTAGCAAATACTACATGTGCAGTAATTACTTTAGAAGCTGCTTGCATAAAGAATATATCTGGAGCTACTTGTTTCTGGGATAGTGCAAGTTCAACTTGTAAGGATAAAACTTGTGTCAATGCTCCATCAACTAATACAACTCATGATTTATGTGTTGCCTTTTTATCAACTTGTACAGTAAATTCAACTAATGCAGGTTGTGTTGATAAAACATGCGATAATTCATTGGTATAAACTATTTGTGACAAAGATTTGAATAATAAAGCTTGCATTTGGAAAGGAAAATGCTATAAAAAGGAATGTGTGTTAGCTTCATCAACCACAGCAACTCATGCAGATTGTTAAACTTATGATTCTGGTTGTACCTTGAGTAATACAGGTACTGGATGTGTTCCATTACCACTTAAATGTGAAGCTATCACAATTGAAGCAGCATGTAATATTAGATTATAAGTTACAAATGGAGTTAAATCATACCCTGTATGTGGTTGGAATGGTTCATAGTGTATTGATAAGGCTTGTTCCACTGCCCCAAAAACAACAGCAACAACAGCTGATTGTGGTACTTACAAAACAGGTTGTGTAGCTAATAATCCAGTTAATGGAGCAATTTAAGGATGCTAAGACTTACCAACAACATGTGCAGCTAGAAAATCAACTGAAAATTGTGAAATCACAAGAGTTGGATCACCAACATGCTTATGGAATACTGCTACATTAGCTTGTGTTGAAAAATCTTGTACTACTGCTAGCATTGCAACAACAACAGGATTCTTGACAGTTTTTAGTTCTACAAATTGTTCTACTTATTTGTCTACTTGTATTGCCAATAACACAGCAGATGGCTGCATTCCAAAACCATCAAGTTGTTCTTCTTTGACTTCAACTAATTGCACAACTGGTTCAAAAGCAAATGGAGATTGTTATTGGAATGGTTCTAGTTGTGTTGATAGAACATGTGTAAACATTCCATTATCCACTCACTCTGGTTGTTAAGGTGTTTTGAATACATGCACAACCAATAATGCAAAAACAACTTGTTAAAATTTAGCTACAGCTTGTACTTCTTATGGATCAGCTGAAAATTGTAAAATAACTTCTGCTGGAAAAACTTGCATATGGACTGGAACAGCATGTAGAAATGCAACATGTGCAGATGCAGAAGATAGCAATACAAGAGATAGTGATTCCGAATGTTTGAGTTATCAAACTCCTTCTGATACTTGTACAGTTTTATACAAAACTGGCGGAGCAGGATGTGTAACAAGATCAGCTAATTGCAGTGACTATGTATCATAGGCATAATGTTATAGAACTTTATCTTCTAGTTCAGATGACTGCACCTGGAAATCCGCTTATAGCAAATGCTTTTCTAATACATATCTTCAAGGTGCATGTTCAACATTCACAGGTACAAAAACTCAATGTGAATCTATTAAAACAGGTTGTACTAACGCTGTAGGTGCTACAGAATCAGATGCTTGTACATTCTCTTGTGCCTTAATAACCCAAACAACTCATGCCTTGTGTTAAGCATAAAGCACCACTTGTACTGTAAATCAAGCAGCAAATGCATGTTAAACAGTGTAAGCAACTTGTGCAGGTTATGGAACAACATAAGCTTCTTGTTCATATAGAACTGATGGTTTGAAATGCTTTTGGAATGGTACTACCTGTGTAGATATTACATCTGCAAATTGTAGTGTTGTTGCAAGTTTGACAACTCCAAATAATGTTTAAGCAACTTGTTAAGCATATAATACTGCCTGTCATATTAATGGCACTCCTGATGCATGCTAAGCATTACAAGCGACTTGTGCAGGATATGGAACAACAGAAGCTAATTGTACAAAAAGAACTGATGGTTTGGAATGCCATTGGGATGGCACTAATTGTGTAGATATTACATCTGCAAATTGTAGCGCCATTACAAGTTTGGCTAGTCCAGATAATGTCGAGGCAACCTGTTAAGCTTATAGCACTGCCTGTCATATCAATCGTACTCCTAATGCATGCTAAGCATACCTAGCCACTTGTGCAGCATATACAACAACATAAGCTAATTGTACAAAAAGAACTGATGGTTTGAAATGCTTTTGGGACGGCACTAATTGTGTAGATATTACATCAGCAAATTGCGCTTCTCTTACAAGTTTGACAAGCCCTAATAACACTCATGCTAATTGTTAATCATACAGTACTGCTTGTACCATAAATCAAGCAGCAAATGCATGCATAGCAGTGTAAGCAACTTGTGCAGGTTATGGAACAACATAAGCTTCTTGTTCATATAGAACTGATGGTTTGAAATGCCATTGGGATGGCACTAATTGTGTAGATATTACATCAGCAAATTGTAATCTTCTTACAAGTTTGACTAGTCCAAATAATGTTGAAGCAACTTGTTAAGCCTATAGCACTGCCTGTCATATTAATATTGGTGGAACCGCATGCTTTGCTTTTACCACATGCGAAGCAATCACAGGATCAAATATTTCTTGGGCTACTTGTTAAGGTTACAGTACTACTTGTAGTGTAAAGAGAGATGGATCTGGTTGTGTAACCAACCAAGCATAATGTTCAGGGTATACTACGATTGTCAATTGTTATAGATCAACTGCAGGATATTGTACTGCTAATACTGCTGATACTGCCTGCCAAGCTATAACAGCTACAACTACTTGTGAATCAATCAAATTAGGAGCAACATTTAGTTTTGATGACACAAAATGTAATACTTTCAAAGCTGGTTGCATAGCATAAGGAACAACAGGATGCTAAACTAAAACATGCGCTAATAAAACAACATCATTTACTCATTCAGATTGTAATGGTTGGTTGAATACTTGTACTGCCAATGCAGCTTCATCACCAACTGCATGTGTAACATTGCCAGCCACATGTGCCAGTTAGACTGCAGCAGCATGCGTTTGGGCAGTTGAAGGAGAATGTGTTGTCTCAGGAACATCTTGTGTCAGAAAAACCTGTGATACTGCAACAGCAGATACAAGCTATGATTCACATGCTGAATGTATTACATATCTATCTACATGCACTGTCGCAAGAGTTGGAGGTTGTTAAGCAAGAGCTGCTTGTTCAGCATATAAATCCAGTTAATAATGTAAATTCAATACAAGTGGTGGAAAATGTTTCTGGAATCCAACTAATAAGGTTTGTGTCGATTTGAATTGTGGTAATATTGAAGCAACAACTTCATATGACACTCATGCTGAATGTGTAGCAGTTGATCCAGTCTAACTTTGTACAGTTAGAGCCACAAATGGAGCAGCTGTTGCTGGTTGTACTGCTAGAGGAGCCTGCAGTTCTTATTAAATTGAAGATTAATGCAAGACTAATTCAAGTGGAGGTGTTTGTGTTTGGAATACAAATTTAACTACTCCAGTTTGTTAAGATAAATCATGCACAACTGCTCCAACTGCAACAGCAACTCATACTGATTGTGATACCTACTTCACCTCCGCTACCATTAAATGCACAGTAGTTGCAACACCAGATACAAATGGAGGTGCACCAGTTTTAGGAGGTTGTCAATAAACAGCTGCCTGTTCTACTTACATTCATTAAGAATAATGCAAATTCAATGCTACTGGAGGTGCTTGTGGATGGAATGGTACTTAATGTGCAGATAAGTCATGTGCTACTGCTCCTGCAAGTACAGATTATGATGATAATGATAAATGTAGAGCATACTTTAATAATGCATGTACAGTCGCATCATCGGGATAAGGATGTGTTGATATACCAGATACATGTGAAACTATGACTGAAAAATAATGTGTTACTGATAAGAATGGAAAATCCTGTTATTGGAATGGAACAGCTTGTATTACTAGAACTTGTGAAAATGCTCCAGAAGCAACAGCTACTGCTGATGAATGCAATACTTATTTAGCTGGATGTACTTTAGATTCAGTAAAATGTAAGACAAAAGTTTGTGAAGATTTTGCTTTTGCTACTGATGCTTTATGCAAATAAGCATTGAGTACTTGTACAACAAATGGTACAAATTGTGTCACAAGAGGAACATGCTTCTAAGCTTTAAGTCAAGCTGGTTGTGTTACTTCAGTTTCTAATCAATAATGTGAATGGATGTCGGCTGTTGGTACCAATGCAGCTTATTGTACAATCAAGACTTGTAATACTGCCCCAGTTACATTGACTTCAGAAGCAGCTTGTGCAGGTTATTTCACTAATTGTACAACAAAGAATGGTGGTGGATGTGTTACTAAGTCTACTTGTTCAGCTGCTAATATTGATGCTGCTTGTACTACCGCCCTTAATGGAACTGTGTGTGCTTGGGATAGTGCATAAAATAAATGCAGAGATAAAGATTGCTAAGATTTCAGTGGAACTACTCATGCCGCATGTCAAACTTAAAGGTAAGGATGTACTGCTGGTGCCAATGGAAAATGTGCTAGAGTTTAAAATTGTGAATAAACTACTATCAGAAGTGCTTGCATTGAAGGAACTAATGGACCATGTTTGTGGATTAATGATTATGTAAATACTGATGGATCAAAAGGTGCTTGTTTCAGATATACATCATGCAAGAGTTTGTCTTGGAATTCAGATACATAATGTAAATGGATTAGTAACTAATGTACAACTAATGGATCTAATTGTGTTGGAATTACATTATGTTCTGAAACAAATACTGATGGTGGATGTGTTACAGGATATGATGGAGCTTGTATTCAATCAGTTCCAGCTTTGAATTCTTCAGATCCAAAGGTTTGTAAACCATATACATCTTGTGCTGATGCCTTCTACACAACTCATTCAGATTGTTAAATTGCCAATAAGAAGTGTACAACAAATGGAACAACTGGTTGCATTGCATTAGGTGCTTGTTCATCTTACACTACATAAGCAGGATGTTATTTCAATGATAAAGGATCTGTTTTAACATCTGGAGCCATTACTTCAACTGGTATTTGCACTTGGGATACAACTGCTAGTAGTTGCAGAGATTAATCCTGTGCTGATTTAACTGGAACAACACATGCAACATGTTCATCATAATTATCAACATGTACATCAGATGGAACAACATGTTTAGTCAAAGGAGCATGTTCCTCATACACTACTTAAACTGCTTGCACAACAGCTGTTGGATCTGATGGTATTTGTTATTGGGAACTTGCATCTGCTACAAATAATAACACAGCTAAATGTAGATTACTTGCTTGTGCTGATATTCAAAATGGTACATCAACCAATGTTTGTTCAGTTGCTTTATCATCATGTGTTTCAAATGGAACTGCTTGTATTTCAAAAGCTAATTGTTCAACTTATACAACTAAGACAGCATGTAATTCAGGTGGATTAGATGGTATTTGTGTATTCACTTAATCAACTGCTACTGGAGCTGCTGCTGGTACAGGAACTTGTGCTTTAATGACAGCATGCTCAACTGCTAATAATGATTAACTTGCCTGTTAAGCTGCCAAAGATAGATGTTCATGGACTGCAGCATCAGGAACTGGAACAACTGCAGTTGCTAGTAAATGTGCAACTCATACTTGTGCTACAAACTAAGCTACAAATGGAGCATGCACAAGATTTTTAAATTGGGATAAAAAGACTTAATAAATTTGTACTCTTGTTAGTGGAACATGCACAGCCACAGATCCATCAACTTTATCATTAAATGATTGTTTCTTGGTTTCTGGATATACATATACTTGGAATGCATCTACTAGCAAATGCGGAGTTTGCACTGCTGTTGTTGTTTAACCAAATGATACAAATAATAATACAAACAACACAAATAATGAGACAACAACTGATTCAGGATACATTCTTGGATTATCATCAATCATTTTTGGATATCTCATGTTCTGATGAAATGATTTAATAAATTTATATAGGGAAAATTATTATACATTTATAAAAAATTTATTAGAATGTTCGTAGGATGAGATTGTTTTATCAATCCTATCTACAGAACAACATTTCATTCGCTATATATAATTTACTTTTTTATTAAAAGCATACATTATATGAAATGTTAAATTATAAATTTATCTTTATAAATATTTTTTTTGATTGAGGCATTTCATTTATTAGATATATTTAAGATAAACAAATTTATTTTCTAAATGATCTACTATTTTAAATCAATTAGTTAGTTTATTCTTCATTATATTTCTAAAAGGATGAGTTGATTATATTAATTGATTTTGATTTTGCATTAGAAAAATCGAGTTTTATTGATATTGATAATTCTAATTTTTATAATCAAATTCAATTAATTTTCTGTTTATTAAACAATTGTTCTCTTTCTAATTATTATAAATTTTTCAATGAAATTAATGGATTTAATATATTTATATGGAAAAGAGAATTTGCAGAATTGAATAGAAAAGGGAGAGAATTCAAATACTAAATAGAAACAAAAAATAGATTTGAGATAAAGGGTATAAAATGAAATTGCTTTTTTAATACTCGAATTAAATATTTATATTATAAAAAATACATATGTTGGATAATGATGAATTTAGTTATTTGTTCAAAATTATATTGATAGGTAGAGTGATTAAATAATGGTTAGGTGACTCAGGAGTGGGGAAGACTAATTTATTCAATAGATTGCAATATAAGGATTTTTAATATGATACTCGACCAACAATAGGAGTAGAATTCTTAAATAGGACTGTGAGGGAGGATGGTAATTTGATAAAGTGTTAGATATGGGATACAGCAGGATAAGAAAAGTAAGAGAGTTTGAAATAACTCTTAGATTTAGAGCAATAACTAGTGCTTATTATAGAGGAGCAAAGGGAGTGTTTGTTTGTTATGATGTTACAAAATAAGGAACATATGAATCAACACTAAGATGGATGAGTGAAATAAAGTAATATGGGGATCCTAATATTGTGATAATGTTGGTAGGAAATAAAATTGATTTGGCAGAATAGAGAGTATGTCTTATAATTGATAAAGATCGTAAGGACTGATGAAGTCTCCTAATTCTGTGAGTAAAATAAGGTAGGATATATAGAAACCTCGGCACTGAATAATGTAAATGTGGAGTTAGCATTTAATTAGATGGTTACAGGTAATTAATTAATTCTGATAAACTTAGAAATATATAAAATTGTCTAAGGATAGAAACCAATAAGTTAGACTCAATTAGGAATCAATGATGTTTATGTGTTAAAGAAAGAAACCCAGCCAGACTCATCCAAGAAGAAAAAGCAATGCTGCTGAATAATATGATAATCACTACTCAATTATTGAACTAAATAATATAAAAGAACCCCTTATATTACTCTGTTTCGTATCAATAGTTCTATTAAACTTATTGTTTTTATCCCTGAGTTATATTTTAATATGCAAAAGATACCTGACTGATTTGATTATAATAATTATTAATTATTCATTTTTAAATGGTTATTAGATCTAACAACTCTTTATTATTAAGCAAACAAAGCATTCCATTAATGATTAATTAATCATCTCTTATGAGATTATGAAATTAGTTTCATAATTTTTTTTGTGATTTTTCTTACATTATGAGTTGATTTTTGTTTTGTAATTGTTAAGATTTAATTTTGATCAAAAATTTGATTTATTTTCAAGAATTTTCAAAACTGATTCATTTAATTTAAAAACTTGATGATTCATAACAAAATTAAAAACATTATATTGCTCTTAAACCTTTGGTCAATACAATCAGTTCAAATCTGTACTAGTAACATCTGTAAATGAAGAATCCAAATCACATAATATACTTTTTAAGATTTCAACACACTTTCTATAATCTGAAAGAAAAATAATGAGATATTTAATTTAATTGATTTTATTTTCTAACAATAACTATTTTATGACCATATTATAAAAATAAATATATTCAACTTGAGTGGAATACATCCAATATATATGCAGATTCAAAAAAGTTTTAAAATTCAACAGGGAAAAAATTAGAAATATTTATTTAAGGCTAAAAGAGACCTTTTTAAAAAAAGTGTTCTAAATATTAAATAGATTCACTTAATATTTTATAGCCATAGAAAAAAATATAGTATGAATTATTTGTTTTCATCTCTTATTTTATTTGCATCTCTAGCTATATATAATTACAGAGTTGACATTGCATTTACTAGCAGTTAATCATATATAATTCATTTTCATTATCCCATAGTTAACGTTAAATTAATTTGAACCATTATTATTATATTGTTTGTAGCGAATTTGATAACAGTACCTGTTACTCTTTTTTAATGTTAGCAATAAATCTTTGATAAGATATCGCAAGATAATGGAGGACTATAAATAAAGTAGTTTAAAATATTATTAAAGATTTTAACTCAATGAGAACTTTTGAAATTCAAAAATAAGTACATTGTTTAATGGCTTATTACGAAATAAAATATGAAAAAAGATCAAATGTTTATTATATTTAGGTAAGTTACTTATCTACATATTTTTAAAATATTAATCAATAATATTTTAAATGGATAATAATTATTCTCAATACTCTAGTCCAATGCATTTAATCTCTAATGTAGCTTTTAAAAAGGCTATTCCGAGATATAGCAATGCCAATCGAAGCAATTTAAATGGATATAAAAAATTCTAATCTGTAAATGAGTATTAAAAAAGATTTTTCCCTCTTCTTTAAAACGAATATTATAGATCAATTGCTAGAGATAAAAAGAGCTATCTATATGAACTAAAGCATGGAGAATCAATTCCATTAAAATTAAAAATTCTTACATGTGAATTAGAGGATTATGCATTCAAAATTAAAATTGAATCTGAGTTAGAAGAATTTGATCCTAATATAACTTAACACTAGTATTGGAAATACAGACATTATTCTGATTACTTAATTTTCAATGAGTCATTTTCCTACCTAGGAGCAATATATATTAGGGATTCTAATTAATTAAATGAATATATCACATCTTTGGCAATTTTTAAAAAGAAAGATGATGATCAACACATATTGCTTCCAAATAACATAATTGATTATCTCCCTGTTAACATATTATACAGCAGATTTATTTATTTTCAACCATTCTGTCCTTTAAGTGCCTACCAAACAGAAACAGATTGCCTATTTTCATTATAAAAATGTCCTTATTTTAATTTGATATTGAATCCGATAGAAAAAGTAAATCAGGTTGAAACTTCTGAATTTGCCAAATAAGTAAATGAGCAACGATAGTATTATGTTTAAAATGAAGTATTTAAAAGGCATTTTAATGATTAATAATTACTTGCCATCAAGATGGCCTTAGATTACCATAAAAGAGTAAATATAATAAAATAACTAAGTTTACTCTTATAAAGGGTCCTCCAGGTACTGGTAAAACTCAAACAATTTTAGGAATCATATCAATAATGGCAGAGTTGCTGGTATAGTAAGATAAAGAGAATGAAAAATTAGGGGGTATTTTAATATTAGCCAAATCAAATAGTGTGGTAAATGATTTAGTGAGAAAAATTTAAAAAAACATTTAAGAGTAGAATTCAATTATTTATTGTTTTAATTAAAAACCAGATTTCTTGAAAGTTATTCGATTTGGAAGACCACGTTTGTGTGATTAAGATATTGAAGAAAGCAGTTTAGAAATTCAAACTCAAAAACAATTCTTTTAAGGCCTTACAGATAAAGTAAATTAGATTGAGAAGAAGCATATAACTGATAAAATCATAAATCAGTTGAAAAATAAGAATTTGATGGATTATAAAGAATTTTTGGAAATTAATTAAGCCTAAATAACCCTGATTTCATTATTAAATTTTATCGATGATCTTAATAGATAATGTAGCAAACCTGAAATATTAAATGCATATGGTAGTTTTTATAAAGAATTATCTTTATTATTAAAAACAGAAAAAAAGAATTATAATGTAATTGAATAAGGTATAATTTAAAATGTAATATATATTAATAAAACAATTAGTGTCGCGTTATAGTGTCTACTTTAAATAGTTGCTCAAAGGAGTGCTTAGAATATTATTTTGAAAAAGTTAATTTTCGAATGTGCATAGTTGATGAAGCGCCTACAGCTTTGGAACCCTCATTATTGATTCCAATGGTGAAATACACTAACATTCAGAAGATAGTATTGCTTGGTGATTTACAATAATTAAGTCCAATTGTTGTTTCTAGAGAATCAAAAGAATATGGTTATAATCGCTCTTTATTTGAGAGATTGGATGAAGGATTAGATGCAAGCACTGTTTAGTTGATTTCTTAATACAGACAAATGGAGAATTTAGCAGAAATTACTTCATTATTATTTTATAATGGAAAACTCACCAATGGTATTAAAAATATGTAGTTGCCGCCTTGGATATTATAGAAGGTGTCCAATAAAAGAAATAGACTATTTTTTAGTGCTCCCCCTAACACAGAAAGTAGGGAGGAAACAAGCAGAAAGAATGATTTAGAATGCTCAGCCATAATTCATTTAATTAAATATTTATTATAGGGTTTGGAGATAAAGCCAAATAAGAACTCAATTACTGTTATAAGTTGTTATGCAGCCTAGAAAACAAATTTATACCTAAAATTGTAAGATGAAACATTCAAGGAAGTAATTGATATAAGAGGCTATAAAAAAATCATAAAATTAAGTGATTTGATAGAATTAGACACTGTTGACTCCTTCTAAGGGAAGGAGAATGATATAATCATCTTATCACTTGTAAGATCAAATGAATAGGCAGGCTTTGTGACAGATAAGAAGAGAACTAATGTTGCACTCTCTAGAGCAAGATATTGTCAATATGTTTTTGGAACTTACGAAACAATGTCAAAAAACCTATTGAATTGGAATAAACTGCTTAAATTGCTTAATCCAAAATAAGAGATAATAAAATATAATTAATAAGATTTATCAAACCCAAATTTCTTTCAAAGCATATTAAAAGCGGAATGAAACTAAATAAAAAATTACATTATTTTTTTATGCCTATAAATTATTCCTTCCTTATACTTTAAAAGTTGTAAAGAGCTTATTAAATTAAAAAGTTTTAATTCTTATAAAATGGTTTACTATATGTTTTGATAAAATTAAGTTTTATGCTTTTATGTTAGAAAATGTCTACAGATCTATTTTGAAATTGCAAAAACATTATACCCTGCATAAAAATAGCATAATTTTTTTTAATGTTCGATGCTATAACTGCATTGATATTCTGTAAATCTTTAATTTTCAATTTTTTAAATAACATTAATATTTTCTATATTATATTAGTAATTTACACCTTATTTTTAAAAGGTCAAATTTACTCTTGTCTCCAGCAAAATTAGAATATGTCGATAAGCTAATAACAGATATAATTCGAAAATGATATTCGATAATTGTATAGATTCAATATATTCATTGTTTAATATTAAGAGATTATTATCGATATTATTCTAGAAATGATATTTTGACTATTTCCCAGTTAACTTCCTTGCTATTGTATTTCAAAAAATTATCCAATTCTATTATTAGAATTACGTATTATATTAATTTCAAGAAATTAGCTTATTAAATTTCTTGAATTTGATTGCTCAGAGCCAGACTCCCCCCACTACATCTCAATTTAATTATTAAACTGAAATTAAAAGAAACTTTGCATTTCATCCAGCAACTAGAGCTACTGCTAAAGGTTTTTATATTGATTAAATTGAATTTAATCTATAAACCAAAAAAAATAAGTATTATTATTAGAAGGGGTTTACTACTTTTCAAAATTTGAAAATTTTATATTAATATAATAATTTTCCCTATATAAATTTATTAAATCATCTCATTAGAACATGAGATATCCAAAAATGATTGTTAATAATCCAAGAATGCATCCTGAATCTGTTGTTTCATTATTTATATTGCTTGTATTATTATTATCTGTATTATTTGGTTAAACAATAACAGCAGTACAAACTAGGCATTTGCTTGTAGCTGTATTCCAAGTATAAGTATATCCAGAAACCAAGAAACAATCATTTGATGATAAAGTTGATGGGTCTGTTGCTGTGCATGTTCCACTAACAAGAGTACAAATTTATTAAGTCTTTTTATCCCAATTCAAGAATCTTGTGCAAGCTCCATTTGTAGCTTAGTTTGTTTTACAAGTATGAGTGACACATTTACTAGCAACAAAAATTGTTTCAGTTCCTGATGCTGCAGTCCATGAACATCTATCTTTGGCAGCTTAACAAGCAAGTTAATCATTATTAGCAGTTGCGCATGCTGTCATTAAAGCACAAGTTCCTGTTCCAGCAGCAGCTCCAGTAGCAGTTGATTAAGTGAATACACAAATACCATCTAATCCACCTGAATTACATGCTGTCTTAGTTGTATAAGTTGAACAATTAGCTTTTGAAATACAAGCAGTTCCATTTGAAACACATGATGATAAAGCAACTGAACAAACATTTGTAGATGTGCCATTTTGAATATCAGCACAAGCAAGTAATCTACATTTAGCTGTGTTATTATTTGTAGCAGATGCAAGTTCCCAATAACAAGTGCCATCAGATCCAACAGCTGTTGTGCAAGCAGTTTATGTAGTGTATGATGAACATGCTCCTTTGACTAAACAAGTTGTTCCATCTGATGTACATGTTGATAATTATGATGAACATGTTGCATGTGTAGTTCCAGTCAAGTCAGCACATGATTAATCTCTGCAACTACTAGCAGTTGTATCCCAAGTACAAATACCAGTTGAAGTAATGGCTCCAGATGTTAAAACAGATCCTTTATCATTGAAATAACATCCTGCTTATGTAGTGTAAGATGAACAAGCACCTAATGCAATGCAACCAGTTGTTCCATTTGTTGTACACTTCTTATTGGCAATTTAACAATCTGAATGAGTTGTGTAGAAGGCATCAGCACAAGATGTATATGGTTTACAAACCTTTGGATCTGAAGAATTCAAAGCTGGAACTGATTGAATACAAGCTCCATCATATCCTGTAACACATCCACCATCAGTATTTGTTTCAGAACATAATGTAATTCCAACACAATTAGATCCATTAGTTGTACATTAGTTACTAATCCATTTACATTATGTATCTGAATTCCAAGACAAACTCTTGCATGATGTATATCTGAAACAAGCACCTTTTGA
>CAJJDP010000017.1:0-160380 GCA_905182995.1 Paramecium octaurelia | reverse complement strand
CAAGCAGTTTATGTAGTGTATGATGAACATGCTCCTTTGACTAAACAAGTTGTTCCATCTGATGTACATGTTGATAATTATGATGAACATGTTGCATGTGTAGTTCCAGTCAAGTCAGCACATGATTAATCTCTGCAACTACTAGCAGTTGTATCCCAAGTACAAATACCAGTTGAAGTAATGGCTCCAGATGTTAAAACAGATCCTTTATCATTGAAATAACATCCTGCTTATGTAGTGTAAGATGAACAAGCACCTAATGCAATGCAACCAGTTGTTCCATTTGTTGTACACTTCTTATTGGCAATTTAACAATCTGAATGAGTTGTGTAGAAGGCATCAGCACAAGATGTATATGGTTTACAAACCTTTGGATCTGAAGAATTCAAAGCTGGAACTGATTGAATACAAGCTCCATCATATCCTGTAACACATCCACCATCAGTATTTGTTTCAGAACATAATGTAATTCCAACACAATTAGATCCATTAGTTGTACATTAGTTACTAATCCATTTACATTATGTATCTGAATTCCAAGACAAACTCTTACATGATGTATATCTGAAACAAGCACCTTTTGACTAATCAGAGTTTACATAGTCACTAATCCACAAACATGGTCCATTAGTTCCTTCAATGCAAGCACTTCTGATAGTAGTTTATTCACAATTTTAAACTCTAGCACATTTTCCATTTGCACCAGCAGTACATCCTTGTCTTTATGTTTGACATGCGGCATGAGTAGTTCCACTGAAATCTTAACAATCTTTATCTCTGCATTTATTTTATGCACTATCCCAAGCACAAATAGTTCCATTGAGGGCAGTTGTACAAGCAGCATCAATATTAGCAGCTGAACAAGTAGACTTAGTAACACATCCACCACCAATCTTTGTTGTACAATTAGTGAAATAACCTGCACAAGCAGCTTCTGAAGTCAATGTAACTGGGGCAGTATTACAAGTCTTGACTGTACAATAAGCTGGATTGGTACCAACAGCCGACATCCATTCACATTATTGATTAGAAACTGAAGTAACACAACCAGCTTGGCTTATAGCTTAGTAGCATGTTCCTCTTGTGACACAATTTGTACCATTTGTTGTACAAGTACTCAATGCTTATTTGCATAAAGCATCAGTAGCAAAAGCAAAATCTTCACAAACTTTTGTCTTACATTTTACTGAATCTAAAGTGCATCCAGCTAAATAAGTATTGTATTCATCAGCAGTAGCTGTTGCTTCTGGAGCATTTTCACAAGTTCTAGTAATACAAGCTGTTCCATTCCAATAACAAGATTTTCCATTCTTATCAGTAAAACATTATTTTTCAGTCATAGTTTCACATGTATCTGGTATATCAACACATCCTTATCCTGATGATGCAACTGTACATTTATTACTAAAGTATGCTCTACATTTATCATTATCATCATAATCTGTACTTGCAGGAGCAGTAGAACATGACTTATCTGCACATTAAGTACCATTCCATCCACAAGGATCTCCTATAGCATTGAATTTACATTATTCTTAATGAATGTAAATGGAACAAGCAGCTGTTTATTAACAACCTCCTAAAACTGGTGCACCTCCATTTGTATCTGGTGTTGCAACTACTGTGCATTTAACGGTAGCGGAGATGAAGTAGGTATCACAATCAGCATGTGTTGCTGTTGCAGTTGGAGCAGTTGTGCATGATTTATCTTAACATACTGGAGTAGTTAAATTTGTATTCCAAACACAAACACCTCCACTTGAATTAGTCTTGCATTAATCTTCTATTGAATAAGAGCTGCAGGTTCCTCTAGCAGTACAACCAGCAATAGCTGCTCCATTTGTAGCTCTAACTGTACAAAGTAATGCTGCGTCTACTGCTACACATTCAGCATGAGTGTCATATGAAGTTGTTGCTTCAATATTACCACAATTCAAATCGACACAAGCCTTATTATTTGGATTCCAGAAACATTTTCCACCACTTGTATTGAATTTACATTATTAACTGGATTTATATGCTGAACAAGCAGCTCTTGCTTAACAACCTCCAACTCTTGCAACAGTGCATGTAGATAGATATGCAATACATTCATTATGTGAATCGAAGCTTGTATCTGCTGAAGCTGTATCACAAGTTTTTCTGACGCAAGATGTTCCTGAGACAACACATTCACCTTCAACTGCCCAAACGCATGCTGCTGCAGTCTAACTATCACATGTGACTGGCAATGTTGCACATGCAGTTGGTGATGAAGCTGCATTGGCAGTACAAGTATTCAACCAAGTATTACAATCTGAATGTGTAAATGGTGTTGTTTTATTAGCACATGTCTTGGTTTCGCATCCTGTTGTTCCTTATGCTATGCAACCAGCTTTGAAAGTATTACATTTTCTGTCATCAAAACTAAATGCTGATCCTAATTTGATTGATTCACAAGTTGTTGTAGCTGTTATAGCTTGGCAGATAGTGTCACTACTATTAGAAGTACAAAACCCTGCCATTGATTTATAACAATTACCCATTGTTGTATATCCAGTACATGCAGGTTAAATTGTTATGCAACCAGTTCCATCTCTTTTAACACTACATGTAGTACTATAATCTTAACAAAGAGCCCAAGTGAGACTTGAACCTGTTAATGCTTCACATGTGCTAAATGCTAGACATGCATTTCCAGCTACATTAAGATAACAAGCTGTGCTATATGCTTAGCATGTGGCATGAGTTGCACTTGATAATCCTGTGATTAAAGAGCAATTAGTTGAAGTAATATCTTGGCAAGCAGCAGAAGTATCACTAGCATTCCAAAAGCATTTTAAGCCATCTGTTCTTTAAGTACAAGCAGTTTACGCTGAGTAACTAGAGCAAGCTGCTTATAATTCTTAGCATGCTGTTCCATCAGAATTAACAGTACAAGCAGTACTATATGCTTAACATGTGGCATGACATGCGTTTGTTAATAATGTGAGTGCATTACAATTAGAAGAACTAATATCTTGACAAACAGCAGGAGTAGGAGCAAAATTCCAAAAGCATTTAAAGCCATCTGTTCTTTAAGTACAAGCATTTTACGATGTGTAACTAGTGCAAGCTGTTTATAATGCTTAGCATGCTGTTCCATCAGAACTAACAGTACAAGCAGTATTATATGCTTAACATGTAGCATGTGTTGCGCTTGTTAATGATGTGAGGGCATTACAATTTGATGTTTTAATATCTTGACAAGCAGCAGGTGAAGCAGCAGTATCCCAAAAGCATTTTAAGTTGTCTGTTCTTTAAGTACAACCAGTTTACGCTGCGTAACTCATGCATGCTGTTTATAATGCTTAGCATGCTGTTCCATAAGAAATAGAAGTGCATGCAGTATTATATGCTTAACAAACCGCATGAGTTAAACCTGTTCCTGTGACATTACCGCAAGTTGTTGAAGTAATATCTTGACAAGCAGCAGGTGAAGCAGAAGCATTCCAAAAGCATTATAAACCATCAGTTCTTCTTATGCAATCACCTTAGTTTATATAAGTACTGCAAATAGCTGCTAATGTAACACAAGCAGTTTTAGATGAATTAGCTGTGCAAGTAGTACTATATTCTTAGCATGTAGAATGAGTTAATTCTGATCCTATAATCAAAGTACAAGAAAATGTACAAATATCTGTTTCTTTAGCACTTACAGTGTTAGTGCAACCGATTTTGATAGATTCACATTAATATTTTGTGCCTTAAAATATTGAGCATGCACCTTGAAGATATGTATTGGAAAAGCATTTTCCATACTCTGATTTCCAAGTACAGTCATCTGCAATAGCTGTTAAAGTTCTATAGCATTAAGCTTATGACGCATAGTCACTACAATAAGCCGATCGCTTTACACATCCTAGCCCTCCAGTTTTGTATAAAACAGTACAGGTTTCATTTGGAGTTAGAAAATTTGAACATTCTAAATCAGAATCATAAGAAGTGTTATCAGATGCATCTTAGCAAGTTACATTTCTACAAACTACACCAGTCCATATGCATTTATTTTTGTTTAAAGTTATTATGCAATTTTCTTATTACCTATACGAATTACAATTAATTGCTAAAATTTAACAACCTGTATTTCCATTATTGACTGTGCATATATCTAATATGGTTTAGCAATCATGGTGAGTAGTTAAAGCAATATTTTTACAAGTTCTATTAACACAATTATTCCCATTCCAATAACAATTTCCATTTATTTTCGATCCCAATTAACAATTTTAAGAATTTAATTTTGAACAACTTGATGGTTTAGGCATGCATCCATCTTAGTTATTATTAGAAATACAATTAGAAAGATAATTTCTGCAATTATTAAATGTAAATAAATCTGCTTATAGTACACCTTGAAATCCTACAACATTAGCAGTGGCACAAGACTTTTCAACACAGATTGATGTGACAGTATTCCATAAACATGTTGGGAATCCAGTTCTTGAGATTTCACAATTTTCAGTTGATTTCCTGGTTGCACATGTTTTTGGTAAGTCTTAGCATCCTGCAATCGATCCATTAACTGGATTATTAGCTACACAACCTGTTTTGTAAGTACCACAATCAGCTGTTGTTGTTGTTGTCTTTGGAGCAGTGGAACAAGCCTTATCAATACACTATGAACCATTCCAACCACATTATGGGTATGATTTAACCCCATTAGTAATTTATAATCTAATATTACATGCTGCTTCAATTGAGATAGCTTCACATTTAAGTGGTAAAGGAACACATCCAGAACCAGTTTTACTCAAAGTACAACCTACATCATAAGTTTAACAATCAGCATGAGTTGCTGTGGTTGATGAAGCTAACACACATTCCTTTTTATAGCATTTTCCTTTCCAAATGCAGGCTTTATTATTTAAATCTTTGTCACAAATAGTTTATACCAAAGAATTTTCACATGTTTTATCAACACAACCTGCATTAGTTGAATTTACTGTACAAGTTTATAAAAAGGCAACACATAAATCATGAGTATTATTAGTTGATGGAGCATTGAAGCAAGTTTTATCTTTACAAGTTGAACTTGCAATATCCCAGAAACAAGTAGCTCCAGATACATTCTTTATGCAAGCAGCTTCTAAGGTAATTACTGCACATGTAGTATTTGTTACACATCCACCTCCAGTCTTTGTAATACAATTAGTATTAGGTAAATATGCTTCACAGGCATCGTTTGTTGTTATTGTTGTTGGAGCATTTGCACAACTTCTATTTTAACATCCACCTCCTGTTTTAACGGTACATGATGATAAGTAAGATGTACATAAATCGTGAGTATTATTTGTTGTTGGTGCATTTGCACAAGTCTTTTCTTTGCATGTTGTATCCCAAATGCAATCAGTACCGGAAGTATTTTTCACACAAGCGGCTTAAATATTGGCAGCTGAACAAGCACCATTTGAAACACATCCTCCTCCTGATTTAGTGATACATCCTGTCACAAATCCAGCACAAGCTGAATTTGTAGTCATTGTGGTTGGTGCATTTGTACATGTCTTATCAACACATGCAGTTCCTGTCCAATAGCAATCTCCACCTGAACTATTCTTAATACAAGCAGCTTAGATAGTAGCAGCTACACAAGTAGTTCTAGTAATACATCCTCCATTGGCTTTTGTTGTGCATGTTCCGTCAGTTCTAAATTTCTTGCATGCATCATCAGTTGTTATTGTTACTGGTGCATTATTACAAATTCTGTCTTTACAAGCTGCTCCATCCCAATAACATGCAACTGATTTTAATTTATTCCAAACACATTGAATTTCTAATGTTTAATCACTACAATTATTTCCACTATCAACGCATCCACCTCCAGTCTTTGTTGTACAAGTTGATATGACATCTCTGCATTCTTTATCTGTAACAAAACTTGCTGGTAATTTATCACAGGTATTAGCATCTACACAAGTGTTATTTGTTGTATCCCAATAGCACAAACTTCCAGCAGCATTTTTCACACAAGGAACTTGTTTTTTGTATGTACTACAAGCATCAAGTTCAACACAGTGAGTTCCATCTGTGATACATCTATTACTTATTGCTTAACAATCCTAGTCTGTTTTTCTTGAAAAAGCTGTACATCCTGTGAAGAGTGTACATCTACTATCAACCCAGGCACAGGCAGCATATTTTCCACAATCTTCACATGGTTGAGTTTTTGAGCAATTTTCTTGAGTAAATAGATCACAATATGTTTAATACATTAATACAGAAGTGGTTGAAACTGCACAAATTCTTTTAGTTCTATCCCAAGTACATCTAAGTGAAATATTTTTTATACAGTCTTCTTCTGATAACAGTTATGCGCATGTACATGATGTGATACTAAATTCTTGACCAATTACTAAAGGCAGTACCAATGAAAACAAAATAAATAATTTATTCATTAATAGTATTAAAGATGAATAGACTCACTAAGACAAGAATGATACTATCTAAATCATAGAAAAAAATTTATGATTTCCTTGGTATTGTAGTTAATTACTAAATAATACTATTTACTCGGATAAGAAATTTGTAATAAGTTCAAACTTATCTAAATTTTATTACAATCATGTAGGTGTTTCCTAAATTGATCTATAAAATTGATCCAAAAAAATTAATGAAATCTTTTTTATGCTCCCTTTACAAGGAGATGTAAGGATTCTTAATAGATTTTTGAATATATTTTCTTGAAAAAATCATTGGATTTCAAAATCAGAAAATATTTCAGGAATCTTTATTATCAGAACCTATAAATATAAACTATTTAATATATAGATTAACTATCTAAAATGATGAGATAGATTTTATTATTATAACATTGGCAATAATAGCATTAATTGCTGCAAATATTTAGCACAATTCAGAATATATTTTTAAAAACTGTTTTAATTCAAAATACTGCCAAAATCATTGAATTATCTTTGGAACGGGTAATAACTAATTATTTTTATAGAATGAAGAACAATAAATAGCTAGTGATTTGCTTTTTAGAATTATTGCTCATAACTGTTGTAATTTTTATATTTTTAATATATATATCGGTAATAAATATGGATTAAAGGTATATTTTCCTTGTATTTAATCAATTATTTTGTCAAATAATAAGAAAAGTGATATTGAAGATAATAAATTGTTGAATTATTTTATCTATTTCTTGAAACAAAGGAAAGTAGGGACTAGGTAATAGTTTAACTCAAGTAAGTGTCACATATTGCATTTGTATGTTCTTCTACGGTAGCAAATAAACAATCTGTTGAGGTAGTAGTAGTTGCAAGACAGACTGTTCAACTCAATGCCCATTTAGCCGCAGTTCCTGAAGCTACTTATTTAGTAAGAGAATTCTAAGTTAAATACAGACTATATGTTGATATCTTCTCTTGACAGCAGTTTTTTTTTGAATTAGCTATACAAGATTCATCATAAACAACAAATTTTGTATCAGTTAATCCTGTTCCAACAATTGAAGCACAATTAGAAAAACGAACACAATTCCTTATAATGTTGTTGCACAAGCATTTGAATTTGGATAATCTGAGCAAATTGCCTTATCCTATTAAAATCCAGTGCCATCTGATAAAGATATAAATAATAGATTTTATGCATATCACTTGGAATGATCTAATCTCGTGAATAAAGAAACACAAATACATTCTTCAGCCTTGATAATAGACAAGCAAGCGATACTATTTTTTTAATAATTTACTTACTGAGAATCTTTCAGTTTTTATTATAATTGCAACAATTTATGGATCTCTAATTCCTTTTCAATCAAAAGAATAAGATTTAGTTCTCCAATTACAAAATTATTGTAGTTGTACCAATTTTTGAAATCATCCCTGTTATTTATTGAAATTATTTCTCTCCTATCTTAATTGCTATTAATTGTTATTTTATTTAATTATTATGAAACACAGAGCATAAAAATTTAATGTATAAAATTAACATCAGCAGAAATTTATTTATTTTCATAATAAAATTAATAAAAATTTTTATTTAGATATATGATTGCTCGAAAATATTTATAGACTTTATTCACAATAGCAGAAAAGGCTTAAGAACCTAAAAAGTCAAGATTGCTTCCAGTTTTCTAAGTGCAAATAAGAGTACAAGCAGTTTATGATGTAGCTTCATTAATATTTGTGCATCCTGCTCTATATCCTTAAGACTTTAGTTAGGTACCTTTATATGAGTCCTCATCTACACCATAAACAAAAAATTGTTTTGTTGAATTCCAAATATATATCTATTTTAGAGTATTTTCATTTTCCTTTTAAGTTTGATTTAATATCTATTTCAAAAAAATCTTTCTAATAAAATTGACAATGCTTTCAATCAAAGTTTGCTTTTAAGTTGGTTGTTATAAAATTATAATTATTCTGCATTTTTCTTTTCTTAAGATTAACATTTATTATTAAATTCAATCTTTTAGGACTTATTTTTAACCCCTAAAATTGTTTTTATACTTTTTTCTCAATAGGGTTTATAAAAGTTGTTTTTGAATTTTTCTCAAATTTTATTTTGATCTAAAATAATAATAGCACTAATTAAGAAATTTAATATTCTTTCTAATATCAATATCATTAATTCTATCCTCAGAGATGATAAGGAACATTTTATTGAAAAGATTGTCGAAAAGAATACAAAAAGTTGTATCATTATCATATATTTAATTCAATATATAAATTCATAATTTGAAAAGGTTTCAACAAATAATTTCAAATTTCATATGTGATTCAAAATCAATACAATAAAAATGAAAGTTGTAATTTCTTATGCACTGACTTACCACCCTTTGCATTTTACACAACTATTACCATCCCAATGATAAAACAACTCTGACTTTTAGTAACAAGTTTCTTCATTTTCTTAAGATGGATCAAAATTCACACATTTTCCATCCTCTTGTTGCCTACAAAGTAAATATTAATCTCCATTTATTTTTTATTTTCTTGGACCACATCTTGAACTGAGTTCACTATCACATTTATCAAATGTGTCGCAAGAAATGGTTGGTTGCATTAAGCATGCAGGATAAGCCTTATAACAAAGAAAGTCTAGTTTAACATCTTCACAAGTTGTCAATTCTTAACATTTTCCATCTTTGACATTGCAAAGTCCTTCTCTAGCAACATAACATTCATCTACAGATCTTTCAGCGCAAGTCGGAATAGATTTATCAGATGATGGCTAAGTAAAACTCAAACATTTTTTTAAATTTGAATCATAAACGCAATCGCGATTGAATAATGAACTACATTCATCTTCAGTTTACTCACTGCAACTTTTTGTCTTATAGCATTTGTTATTTTTAGCAAAACAACCTAGATGTATACAAAGATTAATATTGTTAATGTTTTCACATTTTCGAGTTACGCACTTTCCTTTTTCAATATTGCATCGTCCCTACATCCAATTACTTTCAGCTTCACACTCTTTTTCATTCAATTCCTCGCAACCACAAACACCTTTGTGAAATGTGACAAATTCT
Organism: Paramecium octaurelia; assembly: GCA_905182995.1. NCBI lineage: Eukaryota > Ciliophora > Oligohymenophorea > Peniculida > Parameciidae > Paramecium > Paramecium octaurelia. The sequence goes on along the minus strand of CAJJDP010000017.1, from coordinate 150,878 downwards.
TAACTCAGTACAATGGTAGCTGCCATACAAAATATGATCATTATTGGTAGAGTATGCATCATTTTAAATTAATATTAACTTTTATATGAAATGCATATGAAGAATAAATAAATCTATATTTTCTATAATTTATATTTGTTAAAAATTCTATGTTGTTCCAAAATTGTTTAAAAATTAAAATTGCTTATTACTATTCTTAAATAAAAATATTTGGGCTGTAATTTTCTTCATACAAAATTTTCTATGTTTTAACAGTCAATAAAAACTTCAAATCGGTTAGATAATGCCATTAAAAATTATCAAGTATTATCAATTTTTTAATAGGGTTCAAAATTAATACAGTTTATTTAAGCTTTTGATTTTATGAAAAGATTAAAATTCTGATTAATATTTCAAATAAATTAAATCAAAACAAAAACTAATGTAATGAGCATTTAGGAGATTGATAAATTATAAAAGTAAAAGTTTTATATAAAGCTTTTCTTGTTAATAGATAAAAAAATTGATTCAAGAATAGAAATCAAAAGAACAATTGTAGAATTTCAGGAGAGAATTTTATAGATAATAGGAATAAGGAAAAGACCGAAGAAAATAGAAGAAGTGTTCAATTTTCTATGAAAATTAAAATTTTGTTTTTGGAAATCTCTGTGATAAAAAAAAGTAAACTTCATTCATCATATTCGACATATTCATCCTTCTAAACTATCAATTCTAATTGTTGATTTCATTATCCTAAATATAACAGATTTCTTATTTTTTAATTATTTATCAAAAAAATTTGCGCTTGAATGGTCAATAACTAATTTATTTGAACTTTAATTAATGAAATCAAAATTTAAATTGATATCTTTCAATTAAAATAGGTTTAATAGTATAGGAAAATAAATCGTATATTTAAATAGGCCTAAATTATATCAACTCCTCTAAGAGAGGTTTTTAAGCTTAAAGCAATTTTTAGCTTGTTTTGAATTTCAGAAATTGAGGCTTATCTATAGAACTGTATTTGAATGAGTTCTTATAATTAAGATGCCTAAATTTTATTTATAAATAATTATATTCTATTATTAATATTTTATTCTATTAGATTAATTACCAAGATCAACAACTTTAATTGATTTGAGGATAAATAAAATATTAATGCATTACTAGTAAGACGCGATTTCCAATTACATCTATTCTGGTGAGTATCATTAAAAATATAATCAAATTTAAGTTTATAGACAACCTAATCAAAGAATGCAACCAGAATAATAATAATAAATGGAATTACAACAATTAAAATAGAAAAATATCGAATAGGAAGCCTTAATTTAATATTATGTTTACGAAGACTTTTAAAATTTGATTAATCTAATATATTCTTATTAAGCTGTAAAAAAGCATTTTAAAAATCACCCTGGGCATCCTGCAATAATCTTAAGTAAGAATAAGATAAAGCTACAATTAAATATTTCAAATTCAATTCATTCTGATTTATACTAAACAAATAAAAATTCTTAAGATCAAACTATTTTAAAAGTATAAAAGTAGAACGTTAAAAGTATAATAAAGAAAATGGGGAACGATATTTAGATGAATGATTTAGATAAAGAAAGTTAAGCTTATTTAGAATAATATATTAAATATTCTTTGGGGGATTATGTGGAACTTAAGTAGTTTGAATTAGAAAAAACAAATTGGGATTATAATTTCAATTAAGGCGTGTTAGACAAAGTTTTACCTTAAATTTCTTATGTGGATGAACAAATTAGGAGTTTAAGATAAAGAAAATGCTATAATATTCCGACTGCACAGTAAATTAAATTGAAAGCAAAGTAATATTTAATGATATTCACATTAGAGAATATGAGAGACTTACTGAAAGTAAATTATTAATTAATTATCCATAAAATAGTTACAATTACAGAAGTCCTTAGAGATAAGATAATCAGAAATTTTCATAAGAAAATGCAAAATAATAATTCAAATAATTTACAAACATAAGCTAATCTTTAATTTTTAGTAGTGGGTCTCGAACTTAAAAACAATAACAATATTGAAATTAAATTATGGATATATATAATTATTACTTTTTATTCTCTTCAATAACTAATTTACTATTATTGAATAATTAGATTCTATTTTAAATGCTATTCATTCTTTTTTGAAATATAATCATGTTTTCTTATCTCACGCTTAATTATTTTTTATGAATAGTTAATTAATTGTTATATTTTTTTTTGTATGTAATAATTTATTAATTAAACCTTGAATACGATTATTTTTGACACATGTTCTATATTAAATGTCATCAGCAGAATTAGATATAGAAATCCAGTAATAATATAATATGACATAGACTTTAACTAAACATTGCTTTCATAGAAACATATGCTTTGAATTAGAAGAAGCTGTGTAAGAAATTCGATAAAAAAAACATTATTAATGCCCACATTGTAATTAATAAGCATATAGTGAAAATGATTTTGTTTAAGATTGGAGAGTTTAAGCTTATATTGAATTTAATGAATATGTTGAAGATGTAACAATAATTAAAGGAATCATGGTTAATAAATATTAGAGAAATAAAACTAAATATTTGAATTTTTTTACTTCGACTGAATATGTAAATCAATTTCAACAAATGTTCAATAGTGTGGAGAATGATATGTCTATTGTATCATTAATCAGAAGAGATATATAATAATAAAATTAAAATAACAATAATAAAATAATTTATTGGTGTTTTTGTTTGTTAGATAAAGTGAAAATCAATATCCCTGTTAGAATAAGAAGATGTCAACATTATGAATGCTATGAATTAACTAGTTTATTATACTTTTAAGATTAAAATAGAAAAAAAATACAATATTTTAAATGCAAACAACCAGGATGTTCAAATCAATTAAGAATTGCTCATAAAAACTATGAAAAAAGTTATGAAATAGATGAATAAGATAAAATACTTGATATCTAATAATTATTTTCAGGCATATCTGTGGATTTGGATTTATTAAATGTCATCAAAAAGAGTAATCCTAGCTCTTTCAAATTTTACTATAATAAATAAACCTAAAATATTGAAGAGGTTATAAATAAAATAGATGGCAAAGTTGTAGATCCATTCATTTTTTAATTCTATTAATAACATCCAGATTTATAAACAAAAATGCAATACAAAGAATTCCATAAAATAATATAACAATAGACAATTGTAGTGAGTCAAGGAGGTCTTCTTTAAGAAGATTAAAAGATAAGCAAATAATTGGTTTTATACAGATACAGAAATTATTAAGTAAATATGATAGACAAATTCACATAATTTGTTATTGAATATCCAGTAAGATGTAAACTTTGTACAAATTTAGAAGTTTGTATGGATATCAGAAGTTATATTGCACATTTTAATTATTAACAAAATATGTATCCAAAAAAAGGTTATACTTGTCCATTATGCAATTAATAATTAAGCAAATAAATTTTTAAAATGAATATTTAAAATTACATATATTTAGATTCAAATATGCTTTCATACATGTATTAGTATATGCCTATTATTTAAAATACCAAAATTTTTAATTATCAAGGTGAATAATATTTGCTGTAAGAATTTTAGGATAGATACATAATTAAAAGAGAGAATTTTGTTGCAAGATTACCAGATAGATAGGTTGTATTCAGGCAACTGTTTTGTATAGTTAATATAGAATTGAGAATTAAATAACCTTTAATTCTGTAAAAATGTCCTGAAAGAAACATTGTTGATTTTAAATCATTTTATCAAGAATTAACCAAAATTAACTTTGATTTAGAGAATTAAGGACTTATCTTATGTAGATGCAACTATTGTAATAAAAATCCCATTAAGTCCATCGCAGGATAAATCTAGTTTCATGAAGCCTTTTAAGAAGCTTTAAATAAATATCATCAAATCTAACATAATAACTAAAATGAGAATAGCTTTACTTATAGATTTGCTGATACAGAGAGAGATAGTTTAGTGGTAAATAATAGAATTCCTACTTTCAATCTATAAGGAATGATTATCATTCCTAATATTAATTTTGAAAGGAAAAATGGTAGTTTTTTGGATTTGAGGTCAGATGAGGAGTATCAAAGCATATTTAGAAGATCTGAAATTTCAGGGTATAAATTTAATTTATTTGCTATTAAAACGGAAATTATGCAAATCCCAATTATATTAGACAAATAAGGTGTACACGCAGATATGGAACACTTAATGTATAATTTCAATTACCATATTAATAAAAAATTAAAATAATATGGTTTTAGAGTTAATAATATTACTTTAGAACTACATCTTGGTCTTCGTTTCATTGGTCCAATGGAATTTTTTATAAGAATGAGTATTTGATATAAATATTATATAATTGGACAAAAGATAATTTATTAAGATGCGCAATAAATCTATAGATAATATTCATTTATTATAGATATGCAATTTGTAATTTACTTAAAAATTAAATAACAATTTTTCAAAAACAATTTTGTCATCAAAGTAGTACGAATTAACCAAAGAGGAATAAATTAGTAATTTCGATTAGATTCATCAATTCCATAATTATTAATAATTTTGTAAAAATTCCTTTTTTTGATCTCTTTTTAAAGTATTAATATATATTATATAATTATTAAAAAAAAAATAAAAGAATAGCACTAAAAATGCATTAAAGGACAAGCGATTACCCTGAAATTAATAACAATAAAAATCTTGAAAATATCTAGTTGGATACAATAAAATTAAAATAACTCAATGGATAATAATATGAAAATCCTGTAATCATTATTTATTATTTAGGTAATAACCAATCGTTGTTTGCATTTGAAAGAATGTTTTGAATTAAAGGAATTTGAAGATTAGATTAACAATAATTAACTATTTTTTTGTAAGATCTGTAATTAAAATGCATACTAATATTCTGATCTAATGTGGGATATTCGATATTACGCTTATAAAGAATTTCATAAATCTGTTGATGAAATTCACATCATTTATGGATTGATGGTCAATAAATACTAAAGAAATAAAAAATATATAGACTTGTTCACCAAACCTAGAATTAAAGAACATTTTTTGAAATTAAGGTAAAGAGATTCTAATGCTCATCAAATTAATGAGTATTTGATATTTATAGTTTTGTTTAAAATATTCTTTATATATCTCTTTATTGTATTTTTGTTTAGTTTTAATATTTGCTTTTCATAATTTATATATTATAATTAATTTTCTAAACACAGTCAAATTTCCTTAATTTATTCTTTCTTATATTTAATATATTGTGATTCTTCAATATATAAATTATTTATTTACTTTTTCTTTAAATAGAACTCAATTAATAATATTATTTAATCTATTTAGTTTTAAGATTCTTATAATTATAAAACAATATTAGATTATTTTCTAATACAAGCATTAGATCATTAAAAAACTGAACTTTTATTTTTCAACATAATTATTCTTTTTGTAAGTTTAACTGGTTCTAAATGAAAGAGGATATTGTCATCACTTAAGTAAATTGCAGTGATATGTTTAATTTTTTTTAATCTCTTAAATGTTGATCTATTAATTTTGACCAATAAGAGTTGTACTATACTACTTAAATTGCTTATTTACTTAAATAGCATCTAAAAATGAAATTATAAATAAATTAAATGAAGCCTTTAATATTTTTATAGGATAAAGCAGAACAAGAAGGCATTGGATTTATTCCATTTAAAGATGAACTAGGAATCTAAAGGGATAGACAAAAAGGAACTTTTTCAAGAACATATAATAAAAAATAGTGAACATATTTCTGATAGAACAACTTTCAATACTTCCAAAACATCTTAAAGGTAATAAATTGAAAGTTATGGTGCAGCTTAACTCATTTGTGTCACCATGATAAAACAATTTAATTAAATATTGAAAAAGAATTCTTAGTTTAAAAACCACTCACAGAGTTGGATTAAAAATTAGAATTTAACGATGGAATAATGAGAGAGTTTACAAATAATATATGCAATTCACTTTGATTGGAAAAAAATATAAACTGAAAATGAGAGTCGTCCTTTAGGGTATTATCAACTGTAAGAGATCTTAAAAAGACAACCTATGCTTGTTTTTATGGATCAATAACTTCCAAATGGAAATAGATTATCCCAGCATAAATTCAGTAGAACTAAAGCATATACTGCATAACTTGGTATTAGGCCAAAATTATCACCAATAAAGGCTCTCCAATTCCATAAGAGATTCTAGAGATAGCCTTTAAAGCTGAAAGAATAATAACGTAGCAAAAATACAAATATATCCCTTAAATGGTTTTTGAAACAAATCTCGAAAATATAGCAGCTAGAATTAATTGTATAAGGTAAAAAATCTTACATTAAAAAATAAAAAGTCTATCGAATCTATTTTATTTGACTTTAACTCTACAACAATCAAAAATAATATTTAAAAGTTTTTATTCTATAGTATATAGTTTTATTGAATTGTAAAATAGTGATATTACCAATTCAATAAAATTAGTGGATTTAGATAATGTTGGACCTGTGAAAAAGTATAATTCATAAATAAATTGTATAGAAATAGTCATGCTAATCACAATTCATATTTTGATTTATTTGGTTTCTTTGGATTATGTATTTGGTTAATATTGAAATACTTTTTTGAAGGATTTAGATTCAATTCCATTATTATTATGGCAGCATGCATATTCTTTATTTTTGATAGAGTATTCAATCATTTAATATTAATAGGCATTATAATTTGCAGATAAAATATTATGTAAAGTAGCAGCTGTATTAACAATTTTATATATTTATACTTTAATAAGTTATCCTGTTTATTAATTTCCAAAGACTACAGGTAATTATAGAACTTGTTATAAACAAATTAAATTACATGATACTTATTAAACTGATGCATCTGTTTATTATCCATGTGTTGATAATTAATAAGAAGATATTGAATTTAAATGGTTACCTGATAATAAATTTGCTAAATAATTGTATGAAATATCAGTTTTATAAACTAAATGGGTTCCATCTGAATGGGTATTTGATATTGGATTGGGTTTCTTAAAGTAATTAATATAATTTAATATAGTTTTATTAATTTTACAGCAAGTGTTGAATAGCCATTATTAAAAGAAGAATTAGATGTAATTATATTTAGTCATGGATTTTCATAACATAGAAATGCATATACAGCATTATGTTAATAATTAGCAAGTGAAGGTTATGTTGTATTTTCATTATAACATTATGAATTAGTATATCCTTGGGATATTAAAGCAACAAAAATATATAATACTGGTAATCATCCAGATACAATTGAAAAATATTAAAAAATTAGATCATCTCATTTAAAATGGAGAACTGAATAAGTTTAATAATTAATTAATACTTTGAAATCAAATCAAATTAAAGATGTATTCTTTGATTTTAACCTTTATCAATTAATTTAATTGGTCATTCATTTGGAGGTGCCACTGTTCTTAGAGTTGCTTAAGAAGTCAATGTTGATAATGTTATTGCTTATGATCCATGGTTATTCCCATTTACTTAAGAATAAATGCATAAATAAATCAAATCTAAAACATTGATTCTTAGTAAAAATAAAGTTAGAGTTAAATAAGAATGTTTTGATCCTAAATTACTAAAGGACTTTTTAGATTTCAATACATCCATTGAACATTATAAGATAAAAGGTTTAGATCATGCTTATCCAGTTGATCTAACTTATTTAATTGCTGCTGAAATGGTATTAATTGGTGAATTAAGAAATGATGACAATGTATTCAAAATCAATAGTCTAATCAACTCATTAACATCCAAGTTTTTACAATAAAAATTATTCAGTATTGAAGAAAATAAATTATTTTGTTGAAATTATTATAATATTCAATCAAAAAATTTATGAATCACAAATAATTTATATATCTTTTATTTTATATAATATTATATACTTATCATGAATACTTACTTCACCTCTATATTTATTATTAATATTATTAATAAAATCAAAATATTCACTTACATATTGGGATAGTATCGATAGAAAATTAGATATTTTCAGATTGAAGACTAATATATATAAATCAATAAACAAGTTGACTGTTTTAAAAGCAAAACATGTTAAATATTGTTCCTAAAATAATCTAGTTTTCTGAAATTTAAGAAATTATGAAATAATATTCCAAATAATTAAACAATTTATTTGGAATATTATTAAGCATTAATATAAAAATCATTACATGCTCTTAAATTGTGTTGATCCTAATAATATTGCAGTGAGCAACAAAATTTTAGCATTTTTCTTTAGATTTCCCAAAATAGTTGAATGTAATTTTAGAATGTCTGAATGGTTCATTTAAAGACTACTTCTATAACTTCAATTGATATTATATTTTATTTTGTATTATATTATGAATTAATTTATAATTAATGAATATATATTTCTCTTTATATGAATTATTATTAAAAAAAATTTTAATTTCAATTTGTTAATTCTTAAATAATTATATCTCAAAATCTTTTGCAATTAAGTCTTAATTCTTGAAATTCAATGAAAAACATCTCATTTTATATTAGATAATTTATATCTAATTAAATTTAATAAGAGTGTCGTTCAAAAACTAAACTTAATAGAATTTAAACTAATAACTTTCTGAAATACAATAATTTTTGTAATTTAAAGTCTATCAATTAATAAATATATATTTAATTAATACACAAAAATATTTAACTTTAAAAATATATATTACCATTAATTAGGATATTTAGTTATCTCATAGCAATTTTAAATAAAGAAGTTGATTTTCTAATTTGTAATTCAAATCCTAAGGTAGTCTACAGACTGTGCCGTTAGAAATAATCACAAAGCCAATGAGAGGATAAATATAAGTACACATTTTTCATGAACTTTGTAATTTGACTTTGATTCAATAAAATATTAAGACCCTCCTTAATTTTTATCTATAAATTTGAATTTTAAGTGGAAAATGATTTATTATTATTATTTAGATAATAAATCAGAATGCTTTATTCTTCTCAAATAAGAGATTTATTAATTCGAGAAAAAGTATCTGTCTTTTTAAATTTCTTAGTCTAAACCAATAAATCAATTGAATGAATTCTATTAGAATGATTCGTAAGGCATATGTAGAAGAGATATTCTCGTTTAATGGATTGTTGCCGTATCTATATTCAATTATAATTAGTAAGCTTCGTAATTTAGACATTCTCTAAAAACTATAGAACTGGCAGTCATATATATTGATTCTTATCTTAATTATTTTAAGATAACTTAGGAATACCTACAGTTACTAGGAATTTCAGCTTATTCTTTAGCAACTAAAGTAAAAATGGAAACAAATTATAGTTTAATGAAACAGAAACTGTGAGTTAGATTAATTTATATGATTCTAATGGTCAGAATCTATACTAGAAGAGAGAGTACGATGAAATGGAAGAGTAGATAATCAAAGTTATGGGGTTTCAACTAAACTACATTACCTCATCAGATTATCTATTGGCAATGAATATTGAAATAAATGAAAATGTCTAGAGTTTATTAATGTTTATTCTCCTAGGTAATATTTTTAATTAATGTAGATTTCGATATTTACAAACATTCTCATATAGAACTTGCTCTAGCAATTGTTGCATATCTTCAGGAACATTCAATCTAATTTACTGAGAGGATTCTTAAACTATCCAAAAATATACATAATAAAATACTCAAGGCTTAAGAAATAGAAATAGGTAAATAAGAAAATGAAGATTCTAAAAGTAAATTAAGAAATTAAAAAATAAACAAAAAGATTACCAAAAACAAAGATTTACCTCATTAAAGGACTCCAAAACAAAAGATTTGAAGTTTTATTATATAAGTTTCGTTTCAATATATCTCTAAATAATAAAAAAAATAAGGTTTTTTGTAAATCCAAACATGATAAAACCTACTCCTTAATAAAATCTACTTGTGACTCAACTAATGGTTTTGGTATTATATCAATTCTTTATAGGTAATATACATATACAGGTATATCCTTCTATTAACCTTTCGTATAAATAAAAAATACTAATTTTTATAAGAAATTTAATTTATATTTATACAAAAGCTAAATCTAGTGCTATAAAGCAATTGCCAAAAGTAGGATTTCTTAAAAGAAAAAAACTTCTGTTGAAGTACTAATTGAGTTAATGTAACAATGTTGAAAAAAGAAACTTAAAAACCACATCTTTTGGTTACAACCAAACATACATCTCGATATAAGTATGATAGAATTGAGATAATGGTTAAAGAAATAAAGAAAACTTTAGTATTTTTATATGGCTGACACATAATCAAAGAATTTAAATAACAATAATTAAGTATCAGTTCTTTTCACTCGAATTATTAGAGTGAAATGAAGTATTGTTGATTTTTTCATAAAGACTAGCTTCCAATCTGCTGAATTCCTTTTTTGTATCGCCTAACATATTCTCTAAAGTGTGTAACTAACTAATAAGGAACATCATTTTTTAATCAATTTTAGCATCCTAAACCATTTAATTTTCAGTTTCATTTTTCCCCTCATTTACATTAGCTCTAAAATATATAATTAGAATGGTACCCTAATTGAGTGATTCCAATTTAACCAAGATGATTAAATTTTTAAAGGAATGTATTCATAACCATTTAATTTTATTCAACTTCTTCTTCTTTGACTTTAGCACTCTTTGCAATTTGTCTTTTAGTTTTTTTTTTACTTTCTTGTAATTATTATTGTTATTGTTATTATTATTATTATTATTATTGTTATTATTATTATTATTATAGCTATTATTGTTATTACTATTAAATTTTATTATTATCATCAGAAGCGAGAATCATTTGCCATTTGGCTTATTATTTAGGATCACCCATTTCAACATAAAATTTTTTCATCACTTCATTTAATTGTTGATTGAAGAATGCCAATAATTTTTCTTAGAACTCATTCATTTTATCAGAATCGCCATTTTGAGATTGGGCATCTATTTTTTATTGAGAAAAATTAGCTAATTATTGTTCAAGGTTTTATTAGAAATCTAATTCTTTTTCTTCTGAGGAATTTTTATAATCCTCCTTTTTAAGTATCATCTTTCTTAGATTCTCAACTTTATCTGATAATTTTTTATCTTTCTTTTTTTGGTTGTACCTTTTTTTATATTTTTTATAGATTGTTGAATAATCCTTCATACAAGAAGTTCTTTTTATTGGTCCTCCCTATTGTTTAAGTAACCTATAAAGTAGGTTCTATTCTTAATATGTTTCTGCTTGCATTTTCTTTCTTGATTTACTATCATCATCATCTTCAGATTTAATTTCAGATTCTTCCACTTTTTCATCTTACATTGATTTATCTGACTCGGGCTCTTCTTATTCCATTTACATTTACATTTGCTATTCATATTTTTAGAGATGCTCTTTGACAAAGGTCTGTAAAGCAGAAGTGCCATTTTCTCCTTGTGCCTCAAGCATCTAAAATAAATAAAATGGATTTACCTTAAGTGATATCCCATTTTTTTCTTAATCAGCCAATAATTTTCTAACAGTGGAATAAAACCTGTTCTTAACAGAATTTTCAGTTCTACCTGATAAGTTCTTAGCAATTTTTGACCAAGATGATGAGTACTATAGATACCCTTTAAATATTTCATGATCCTCCTCTACGAATAGTGATTAGATAAAAACCAGATGTCCAGCCTCCTTTTTTAACATTTGGATTGAGATTATTGAACCATCGTTCTCTGCACTGCTTTCCTGACCTTCCGGCAATATTTTCAGCACATAAAGACCATTTACAAGGCCCATTATTCTTCACCCATTCCAATAGCTTCTCATCCTCATCATCTTGCCAAGGTCCTAAACTATAAACACACCAAAAGTACCTTTCTTCAGTCCTGGTTTAAGTATTTTAGTCCATCTATGTAAACACTGTATGGCACTTCGACCTTCCATCATGTCACTTATGATTCGCCAACTCTTTTCTCCATATTCTACAAATAAAATTCAATAGAAAACCTTCAATCAATTTTTAAAGCTTCTCATCCTCTTCAGGTGTCCACCTGCCCACCTTTTTTTTATCATTTTCATAATCTGCGATTGGAGATTGCTGATTTTGTTTGCGTTTATCGTTTTTTCTTTTCGATTTGCTTTCGTACATATCTACCTCATATTTTATTATTTAACCTCTAGACATCTATTGTTTTTTTTGTTTAGTTTTCGTTTTTATTTAATTTATCCGTTTTTACATAATTCTAAAACGATTAGAGGCACTTCCAATTATACGTCATATCATTGTTGTTATTTTATATATAAATAAGTAGATAATCAATCGACAGAAGAGGTTATTTGTCAAACACTTTTTTTTGTTTACTTCATATTTAGTTACTTTAATTATTAATAATCACACAAAATTACGTAAAAATCACTGAGATCTAGAACGATCACTATTAGATTCTTATATATTATTGCCAGCTCTGTCAGGCTTAAGTCTATATCATAATTTAATAGTCCACTATTGCATTTTCTTAGATTTTAAACAATAATATTTTAGAGAATTTTTTGGATTATATTACATTATTCTAAAAATATACTTCGCTTATTTAAAAAAAGAAATTCTTTTTATCCTTTTGCAATTAATTTTAGTATAAAGTATTTATAAATATTATTTGAAATTTATGTAAATGAACATATGCTTAAAACTTAGAGGATATGAAGAATTCAATGCAATCTTAATTAATTAACCATCTAGTATGAAATCGTAAAATGTTTGAAGCTGTAAATTGAATATTGCCTTATTTTTAATTAATAAACTAAAGTAGATTATATTAATATTGATATATTGAGAAATATTAGATATACATTAGAGTAATATGTTTAAATTCATTTTGTATTTTTATCTAAACTTCCTTGAGACAAGGACTATGGTTTGAGTTGTTAGAATAACAATTTTTATTATTTTTAGACCTCATAGATATGATGGATAAAGTGAAGTTTAGAGTGTGTTAATGAGTCGATCCAGCATTAATTGAAGACGTTGAGTTTGAATTATAACTTAAAATTAATTAAATAATGGGCAATTGTAACATTACTGACAAGAAAGACTTTTCAGATTCATCAAGTACTTAAATAGACATTTCATAGTTCTTTCTGTTCACAATTTTGAGTTTATTGAGGTGTTAGGAAAAGGAGGATTTGGGAAAGTTTGGAAGGTGAAGAAAAGAAAAAACAAAAGTTATTTTGCATTGAAAATGATGTCAAAGGCGAAGTAAATTAAAGTTTTGAAACTTAGAATTATTGCAAAGAAAAGCGTAACTTCAGTTATGAACGAAAGGACACTTTTATGTCAACTTAGACATCCATCATTAATAAATATGGTTGCCGCATTCTAAGATAGAGAGAATTTATACTTAGTTATGGATTTATTAAGTGGAGGAGATCTCAGATATCATATTGGCAAAAATAAAAAATTTTCAGAAGAAGAAACAAGTAACATCAGTTTTTATTTTAGAATTTTTTTGTGCCTGCATCATAATAGCCTTAGAATATTTGCATTCACAAGGAATAATTCATAGAGATTTAAAGCCAGAGAATTTGGTGTTTGACTCCGAAGGCTATTTGCGATTAACAGATTTGGGTATTGCGAGAATTTGGAGACCAGATAATTCAGCTGATACCAGTGGAACTCCAGGATATATGGCACCAGAAGTATTGTGCAGATAAAACCATGGGATTGCTGTAGATTATTTTGCCTTAGGAGTGATTGTCTATGAATGTATGTTGGGGAGAAGACCATATGTTGGAAGATCTAGACAAGAAATAAGAGATAGTGTGTTAGCAAAGTAAGTTTAAATTAAGAAAAGTGAAGTACCTACTTCATGGTCCTTAGACGCAGCTGATTTCGCAAATTAGGTAAATTTAAAATGTTGATTAATTCAGTTAATTCAAAGAAAACCTGCTTAAAGATTAGGCTCTGATAATCCAGAAGCTGTTAAAAATCATTCATGGTTCAACGGATTTTAATGGAACAAATTACTCAATAAAGAATTGCAGCCTCCATACTTGCCGCGTAATTATAGCAATTCTGGTGGGTCAACTTAGGATACTGAGTAGGATACAAAAGAAAATGATATTATGCTTAGGCGTAATTCTATTTAAGGTATATTTTATAAATCTATAAAGCCTAATTTGATGGATATAGCCATGATTCAAATGAACCTATAACAGCTGAACCATCAAAATTCTGATTAATATATTATCAACTTATATTTGTACCAATCATTCTCATTATAAATTCATTACTTCAATGTTATTTTCCACAATAAGGTCATATTAAGTTGAGAAACTGAATACTTTCATTAATATTAATTAAATGAGGTAACTAGAATACTTGAAATGTGTGTTTCTTATACTAAAAAATAAAGAATTAAGGAAAGAAATGATAAGTAAATTTTACATAATTAATAATAATTATGTAAATGATCAATCTAATCGAACTCAATAAATTATTCTTCTTGGTTGATTAGTAGTATTTTGAATACAAAATTTTGAAAAGTTTGATTGATGATAAAGATGTATATATTAAACTAGAAAAGGAATATTTCAAAATAATCATATTGCTTTGCTTAAGTTAAACCAGTCTGATACTTGAGATAAAGTACTAACTTCATTCGAAATTAAATCAAATCGGTATATTGAATACGGTTATATCCTTAATAAATAACTTGAATAAAATGTTTCATTTTCGAAACAGTAAAAATATATATCATTTTTTTTACTGATATTATATTTAAATCAAACACTCATTCATTTAGCGCAAATCTATAATTATTACTAATTAATCCAGAGATTTAATCTTATTTTAACTCAAAAACAATCTTCTTTATTTGCAAAAAGGGTCTTTCTGATCGTCTATTATTATTTTAATTGATAGATCGCATTACACTTATTAAGTCTACATAAATTCCTTCATTCTCTAACTTGATTGAGAAACTACCAATTTATATTTTAATATTTTATATTTTAAAACTATGACCTTTTCTATATTGTCTGGAATATACCCTTTGATATTTCTCGTCGGTCCATAAATCTAAAAATTCTTAACGTAATGTATGTTGAGGTTCCCTCTTAGGAATGAGAATACTGCTTTAAAGATTGAAAAAAAGGGGAATTCGATTATTTACCACTGAACTATCTCTCTCTGTGTCAGCAAATGTATAAGTAAAGCTATTCTCATTTTAATTATTATCTTAGATTTGATAATATTTATTTAAAGCTTCATAAAAGGCTTCATGAAAATAGATTTATCCTGTAATAGACTTAATGGGATTACTCTAGCAAAATCTACAATTACATAAGATAAGTCCTTAATTTTCTAAATCAAAATTAATTTTGGTTAATTCTTGATAAAACGATTTAAAATCAACACTGTTTCTATCAGGACATTATTATAGCATTAAAGGTTATTTAATTCTCTATTCTATATTAACTATACAAAACAGTTGCCTGAATACAACCTATCTATCTGGTAATCTTGCAACAAAATTCTCTCTTTTAATTATGTATCTATCCTAAAATTCTTACAGCAAATATTATTCACCTTGATAATTAAAAATTTTGGTATTTTAAATAATAGGCATATCCTAATACATGTATGAAAGCATATTTGGATCCAAATATATGTGATTTTAAATATTCATTTTAATAATTGATTCACCTAATTATTAATTACAAAGTGGACAAGTATAACCTTCTGCTGGAAACGTTTTTTTTTAATAATTAAAATGTGCAATATAACTTCTGATATCCATACAAACTTCTAAATTTGTACAAAGTCTACATCTCACTGGATATTCAATAACAAATTATGTGAATTTGTCTGTCATAATTACTTAATAATTTCTGTATCTGTATAAAACCAATTATTTGCTTATCTTTTGCTCTTCTTAAAGAAGACCTCCTTAACCCACTGAAATTATCAATTATTATATTTATCTTTGGTATTCTTAGTATTATATTTTGGTTTATAAATTTGGAAATTACTCATAGAATTAAAAAATGAGAGGATCTACGACTTTGCCATATATTTTATTTATAACCTCTTTAATATTTTAAGTTTATTTATTGTAGTAAAATTTGAA
The DNA here is from genome assembly GCA_905182995.1 of Paramecium octaurelia. NCBI lineage: Eukaryota > Ciliophora > Oligohymenophorea > Peniculida > Parameciidae > Paramecium > Paramecium octaurelia. The sequence goes on along the minus strand of CAJJDP010000017.1, from coordinate 134,720 downwards.
TGCGCTTGGATTACTCTTTTTGATGACTTTTAATAAATTCACATCTACAGATATGCCTGAAAATAATTATTAGATATCAAGTATTTTATCTTATTCATCTATTTCATAACTGTTTTCATAGTTTTTATGAGCAATTCTTAATTGATTTGAACATCCTGGTTGTTTGCATTGAAAATATTGTATTTTTTTTCTATTTTAATCTTAAAAGTATAATAAACTAGTTAATTCATAACATTCATAATGTTGACATCCTCTTATTCTAACAGGGATATTGATTTTCACTTTATCTAACAAACAAAAACACCAAAAAATTATTTTATTATTGTTATTTTAATTTTATTATTATAAATCTCTTCTGATTAATGATACAATTTACATATCATTATTCACACTTTTGAACATTCGTTTAAATTGATTTACATATTCAGTCGAAGTGAAAAAATTCAAATATCTAGATTTATTTCTACAATATTTATTAACTGCAAATCCTTTAATTATTGTTACATCTTCAACATATTCATTAAATTCAATATAAGCATAAACTCTCCAATCTTAAACAAAATCATTTTCACTATATGCTTATTAATTACAATGTGGGCATTAATAACGTTATTATTATCGAATTTCTTACATGGCTTCTTTGAATTCAAAGCATCTATTTCTATGTATACATCGTTTAGTTAAAGCCTATTTAATACAATAATCTTACTGGATATTCATATCTAACTTTCGTCTCGAGATTCAATAATGAAAATCTGTCAAATTATACATCTTTCAATTGTCTAATTGGTGAAATTTATTTATCATTTTTTTGTTTTATTAATTTTAATAATAAGATTTAGTCGATATAAATGTATTTATTTAGATTGTGATTTGCCATAATTTAATTTTAAGATTAATTGCACAAAGGACATGAGTACTTTTATGTATTATCAATTTGTTTTTTATAAACAAAATCAAAAACATATGTTAGTAAATCAATTGATTTGTTAAAATCTTGACATTTAATACATCTGGTTGGGAATTCCATTTTTTATTTAGTAATTTAATCAACTAAATTATCTTATAATGAGGATGTGCTTTAGGATAAACTTTACTTTAATTCTGGATTATCAAGTAATAAATTACTTTAGGTAATTTATAATAAGGTTTGGTCAAATCTAACTTCTAATTCTTATTATTATTATTTTGTAAATTATTAATTGTATTTATTAGAGTATTAATTTAACATTTCAGAGAAAGGAAAGTATGAATTTTAACTAATGGTTTAATTTATATAATTAATATTAAAAATAATTGAAGATGGGTTGTTTTTCTTGATTTCTTTTAAAAGTTTATCATCAAAAAATATTCCATTAAAAAAAGTATCTAAACTAAAAATATTTAATTGAATTTTGCATGCTGGATAAAGACATTAGAAAAAGTTCTAATTTTATTAATTATTTTATTAATAATATAGTAAACTTGTGAATTCATAGCATTCAAAATGCAAGCATCCTTTTATTCTAATGGGAATATTAATTTTTACAAAATCTAAAAGACAATATAATTAAAATGATTATTCTTAATAGGCAGTATTATTAATCAGAGACTCCAAATTTGCAATAGAATCTCCTAACCTCATTAATTGCAAAAAATATTCTTTAATTCTAGGTTTGGTGAACAAGTCTATATATTTTTTATTTCTTTAGTATTTATTGACCATCAATCCATAAATGATGTGAATTTCATCAACAGATATATGAAATTCTTTATAAGCGTAATATCGAATATCCCACATTAGATCAGAATATTATTTTGCATTTTAATTACAGATCCTACAAAGAAATTTTTAATTATTGTTAATCTAATCTTCAAATTCCTTTAATTCAAAACATTCTTTTAAATGCAAACAACGATTGGTTATTACCTAAATACTAAATAATTATTACAGGATTTTCATATTATTATCCATTGAGTTATTTTAATTTTATTGTATCCAACTTGATATTTTCAAGATTTTTATTATTATTAATTTCACTCCAATGGCTTGTCCTTTAAAGCATCTTTAGTGTTATTTTTGTATCTCTTTTATAAAAATTAAATATTAAGGTAAATAAACAATCAATTACGATAACTATTTATATCAAAAAGGTTGGGTGTAATATAAGGAATTAAATTGATATTTCAAAAGAAATCATAAGTGAATTTACAAAATTAATAATAATAATTGAATTAATGAATCTCATAGAACTCATTAAAATATTCCTATTTGGTTGATTAATACTACTTTGATGACAAAATTGTTTTTGAAAATTTGATTGAAATTTAATTTTTAAATCATTCTTAATCAAGTATTTTTATAATTCATTTTCTAAAGTTTTATTCTTGTGCTTCAATTCTTCATAATATTATTTTATAACACTGTATTATTTCTACGTGGAATCATTTATGTACTTCAGATCTTAGATATATGTATCAAATAATTGTTTTCATTTTCCAATTAATTATTTTTAGACTTCAACTCTTAAAAATTATTTTCCATTACTTTTTACAATTAATTAACTTTATTTTAGCTTCTTCATATTTTTATTGAATAAAGTTTGATTAAATTTGGTAGAAAATAAGATTTCATTGATTTCAATCGTCCCTTTCTTTTATTTTTGATCCTCTATAACCAAAACATCTCTTTGGTAATAAATCAAAGTATTTATATAATAATAAAATGATAGATCATTTAATGGATTATTCATAGTATATTGATATTTTAGCAATTCATGTTCTCTTTTTCAAAGAATAACAAAACCATCATTTCTAAATGTTCTTTTTTGTGTTGAATTCACATTTAAGAATTTTTTAGCTGTAAAGATTATTTTTAATGACATACTTTTTCCGAACCTTTTCTCTTTGGGTGCTTAGATATTTTTATCGTCACAATTCTGAAATTTAACTACATATTTTTTTTCATGGCAAATAAGGGTATCATTTCTCAACTATTTGAAATTGGAAATAATTGATAAAATTTTTGATCAAGGATCACTTTCATAGGATCATGATTATTAATTCTGTCACAATTCCTTTTATTTCTATCAATTTAATTAAAACTAAGCAGAAGAATTATTTGGAGACACATTACAGACAAAATTGCAATGCTTTATTTCTAATTTATATAAACAGATATAATAATTCTATATATAATTATTGAAGATTAATTATTTTTCATAGAGTAAAACTTTTGATCTAGTTATCCTAACCTTCAAATCCTATTATATAATTAGGTTATTTCACACTAATCTAAAAGTACTCTTCTGTTTCCGTGATGTTACTAACTTCTGAAATGAATAATAAACCAGTATCCCTAAAAATATAAATAAAACTACATAATGAATTCTCTTAATGTTTATTGGATTGATGTTAATTAAACTCTATATAATTTTTATTTGATTGATGAATCTATACTAGTGTTTGACAAGGAGTCATCCGAGATATTTGAAACCTAAATGTTTTTTAGTAATAAAGGAACATAAACATCATTTTAAGCTGGAATGAAAATGCTCTATTTACCAATTTGAATTGTAGATAAATCAAATTAAAATTAAGGATCAGATAATTTGAGTTTTTATTGTACTTCAATAATGTTCTCTGATTTCTGTTTTTGATTCAAATAGTCAATCTAACCCTTTAAGGATTGAATTTAAATTGTCATATCCAAATTTTCTTAAGTTAAAGAATTAATTTTATCCTCATATTATAATTGTATTTCTTTGAAATCATCTTTTGCTTTCAATAATTGCAATTAGTCATGATTTTTCATCAAAATCAAATCATTATTTTTCTACTGTAAAGCTAAATCCAAATTGTCTATTTTGTTTTAAAGAGCCTTTTGATCTTCTTCTAATTTCAAGTCCCTTTATACCTATTCGATTTAGTCTTGATTTAAATTTTCCAATTATGAATTCTTTTCTAAATATTCCTCTAATAATTCATTGTAGACTTATATTTGTTTTTCCAATTCAATTTATTTATTATCCCTTTCTAATTCGACCATCTTAAGTTTCTATTTCAACTTTTCACTTTCATTTTAAAGGGTTTCTACTTAAACATAATAATCCTCCACCTATTGTAAATATTATTTATTTAACAAATCTAATTCATTAATTTGGTCATTCTGAGTTTCACATTATTATTAGATTGACTATTTGTGCTTAATCAAATCTTATTATATTTGTTTAGATTAATTTAATTGATCATTAAGTTATTTCTACAATTATTGTAATTTAGAAATTTCACTATTCTTTTAAATTAAATTAATTTCTAAATTCTCACATTTACTTACATATTTATTTAAGTCATCCTTTAATTTTACGGTGTTGTTTTGTAGGAATTCTACTTTCTACTAAAGTTCTGTAATGGCATTATTTTTATTATCAATTTCCACTAATTTAGACTCAAAATCTTGTTCCTACTTCTAGAGTTTAATTTTCAATTTTTCGTATTCTTGTTTTTGGTTATTTAATTATTCACTAAATTCATTTTTCAAGTTTATTAATTTTGAATCATTTTCTCTTTAAGATTTATCAGTATTGATATCAATTGATGATAATGGTTTATTTTCAGCCCTTTAAATGAACATCTTCATTGAATTTTTGGCAGTTAATTAGAGTAAATCAATATATGTTGAAGATTTCTTGGTAGTTTTTTCTTGATAAAAAAGATGAGTTTGCTTGCATTGCTAATTCAAGTCTTCTATTTATTGTTTCAATTAATCAAGTTCATTATCTTATCTTTTTTTAAATGTGTCAGTGTGTAAACCAGTTATGTTTGGCAATTCAGCATCTGCAAAGGCATTAATAATCTAGATTGATGGAGTCAAATTTTTTAATTATCCGATAAAATCTTATGGCAATATCCTACCATACTATTATAAGAACTTTTTCCTTTTATCCTTTTCTTAATCTATTAATGACATCAATGATTTTATTTTCTTATCGAAAATATCTCTAAATTCTTTCCTTCTGCTTGTTTCTATTAATGCTTATTAGTAAGCCTATGGTAATAAAACAGGATTCAAAAGATAGGAAAAGTCTTTCTCCATTTTCTCCACTTCTTCATCATATTATTTGATTTTTTCATTATGTTATTCAAATTCCTTGTCAAGAGCTCTTAAGTTTTAGAATACCTTCAATATCTTAGACATATTCTATTATTTTAGTTAAGTGAATTACATAAATACTTATTTAGCTAAGATTATTTAATATCAATACTTTTTTCTAAATGATCACCTATATGAGTAACTGCATCCTCAAATTATTTCATCTGCTCTTAAGATAATTCAAATTAAGATAAATAATACATGGCTGGTTCATCATTAATATCCTGTGAAAAATCAATCATATATTGTCTTAAAGTATTGTATTCTAATTATTAAATTACATTTACCATCAATAGTGGATTAGACTACAGATTACAATAATGATTTGTTTTCTTGTATGAATTATTAATATTATTGTTAATTTGCTTTGTAGCTTGATAAACATTGAGTCATGTTTTCTGTTTTTTCGTTCTTTATCTTTTATTTTGATTTTGATATTGCTTAATTAAGTTTATCAATTTTTTGTTTTAAACTTTATTAAGTATTTAAACAACTATTTTTCCATTTAAGCATTGATTCTGGTTTGTAATATATGTCACTTAAATATTTTTGTGAATTTGTCTGTAATGCAGCATGCAATTCTATTTTTTTTAGTTGCTCTAAACTGTCATCAAATTTTTTAACTGTTTACAGATTTCTCTCCAAGGACTCTTTTTATTTTTTTGTCAGCTCTTCTTTCTTGGCTTTGGTGTTCTTGTAAGTAGTTCTACTCATTTTTAATACAATATCAAACGATTAAATTTGATTTTCCAAATCTTGTCCAATCTTTTCCAATTGTTTAACCTTTTACTAATAAGGTATGTATTTATTCTTTAAATTTTGTAAATGCTAAAAGAATATTTTCTCATGATTAATTATGTTTGAGTTCAAATTAATAAGAGTTTCTTTTGCTTGTTCTGACAGTATCAACTATTTAAGGTCCATTTTAGGTTCATATTTTGGAAACGGGTAAACAACCTGTTCAGGATTTTCGCTTAGATCAAATAAATATATAGTCTATTCCAATATTATTTGTATATTACATAAAATTTTTATTCATCTGGAAATTATTACACTGTTTGTTGCAATTATTAATCAACATCAAACTAATTTAAATCTTCCAACTTGACTCCTTTCTTTGTTAAAAGTAATTAATTCTTCACTTCAACTTTTGTTTCATTCTAAATTTATTCTTACAGATATTATAATCTAAAATCTTATGCAATGAATACCGTTTATTCTCTGCTTAAAGTGTCAAGAGGAATTGATGACCATCTATTCCAATTTTTATAATGAAGTCCATTTTTCTATTTTTTTTGAATTTGAATTAATTAATTAAAAAGGTTGTTATATTAATAATAATCTTAAGGTTCTATATATATAAGATCCAACCATTTCTAATCAAACACAGCAAAAAGAAAATCAATAATTTATGAAAACTAATCTTAAATGAATTAAAAAGCGAATATTTTTCAGATTAATCTCGAATAAATTATATTTAATGATAATTGATGTGATTATTAAAAATAATAAATATTTTGAATATGAGAAAGGTGTTTATATTAGAATTTATATTGGCTGCCCATGTTGTATTTTGTATTTTGATTGAAATGTAATCAGTGATATTTCCAATTCAATAAAAATTAGTGGATTTAGATAATGTTGGACCTGTGAAAAAGTATAATTCATAAATAAATTGTATAGAAATAGTCATGCTAATCATAATTCATATTTTGATTTATTTGGATTCTTTGGATTATGTATTTGGTTAATATTGAAATACTTTTTTGAAGGATTTAGATTCAATTCGCTTCTTATTATGGCAGCATATACATTCTTCTTTTTTGATAGAGTATTCAATCATTTAATATTAATAGGCATTATAATTTGCAGATAAAATATTATGTTAAGTGGCAGCCGTATTAACAATTTTATATATTTGGACTTTAATAAGTTATCCTGTTTATGAATTTCCAAAGGCTACAGGTAAATATAGAACTTGCTATAAAAAAATTAAATTACATGATACTTATTAATCTGATGCATCTGTTTATTATCCATGTGTTGATAATAAATAAGAAGATATTAAATATAAATGGTTACCTAATAATAAGTTTGCTAAATAATTGTATGAAATATCAGTTTTATAAACTAAATGGGTACCATCTGAATGGGTATTTGATATTGGATTGGGTTTCTTAAAGTAATTAATATAATTTAATATAGTTTTATTAATTTTACAGCAAGTGTTGAATAACCATTATTAAAAGAAGAATTAGATGTAATTATATTTAGTCATGGATTTTCATAACATAGAAATGCATATACAGCATTATGTTAATAATTAGCAAGTGAAGGTTATGTTGTATTTTCATTATAACATTATGAATTAGTATATCCTTGGGATATTAAAGCAACCAAAATATATAATACTGGTAATTATCCAGAAACGATTGAAAAATATTAAAAGATTAGATCATCTCATTTAAAATGGAGAACTGAATAAGTTTAATAATTAATTAATACTTTGAAATCAAATCAAATTAAAGATGTATTCTTTGATTTCAAACCTTTATCAATTAATTTAATTGGTCATTCATTTGGAGGTGCCACTGTTCTTAGAGTTGCTTAAGAAGTCAATGTTGATAGTGTTATTGCTTATGATCCATGGTTATTCCCATTTACTTAAGAATAAATGCATAAATAAGTCAAATCTAGAACATTGATTCTTAGTAAAGATAAAGTTAGAGTTAAATAAGAATGTTTTGATCCTAAATTACTAAAGGACTTTTTAGATTTCAATACATCCATTGAACATTATAAGATAAAAGGTTTAGATCATGCTTATCCAGTTGATCTAACTTATTTAATTGCTGCTGAAATGGTATTAATTGGTGAATTAAGAAATGATGACAATGTATTCAAAATCAATAGTCTAATCAACTCATTAACATCCAAGTTTTTACAATAAAAATTATTCAGTATTGAAGAAAATAAATTATTTTGTTGAAATTATTATAATATTCAATCAAACAATTTATGAATCACAAATAATTTATCTTTCCTATATTTTATACTTATTCTATATCTATCATCGAAGCCTTTATTTATTAGATTGAAAAAATAATTAATTGATATTTTCTTTTAACTATTTGCTCATCCTTTTTTGAAACTTCAACTTACGTTATGAAAAATAGTAATATACGTCTACAACTTTGAAAGATTTTGTTCTTTCACAGATTATTTTTTGAACAAACTAGAAAGTTCATGTCAATCTGAAGGAACTTCAAATATTGACATCATAAAATAAATTTTAAGTGTATCATCATAAAATTTATTAAGAAGACTATTGTATATTCATAATTTTTCATCTAGAATCACCTTTTGATCTTGAATGAATATAATTCAAAATAGTGACTGTAATATTTTTTTAAAATAAAAAAATTTTGAAGAAATCAAAGAATTAATCCAGACCACAGAATTTATCTTTTATATTCTCATCTACTTTTCTTATCTAGTGAAAAATGGTAATCTATTCTTGAGTGAGAAGATTAGAAAACTATAGTATATTGATTTATTAATGATATTTATTTAATTTAATTTTTGTAACAAAAAAATGTATTATGATCAATCTATGCAAATTGGATTATCCATATTTTTTCCATTTTTATCCTCATGGCTGCTGCTGGGTTGAGGAGATTTAATTTTTTGTAAAGATTTTTCTTTCACTTTTTATTAAGGAACTTATTACTATTATTATTATTATTACTATTATTATTGCTATTATTATTGTTATTGTTATTATTATGGTTATGGTTGTTATCCAACAAGGGTTGGATTCTAATTGCTTAACACTTTTTAAATTTAAGCATTAGAATCTGATTATTTTTAATTGACTATTTATTATTAAAATACAGATTATGGAGTAGTAAATCCTTAAGGGAGAAAAGCTTATAATGATTTTAATTACTCCTCTCCAAAAGATTTCAAATCTTCATGCTGCTTTTCAATTTGACCAGGGTTTTGCATAATGATCTGATCAGCCAACATTTTTGTGAATTGAGTAGTAGTATTGATTTTAGGTTTCTCTTCAGAAAGTTTATAGATATATTTTTTAGTGGCACTTTGTTATTATTATTATGTCTATTAAGGATTTTTAACATTATTCTCAGCAGTAACATTTATATTGTTAGCAAAATTCTTTCTAATAAATTCAGAAAATTATTTTTTTATTACTCTAACCATTCTTTCTTTCAGTCTATTAGATTTCTATATCGGTTTATCATTTTCTTGATGTGTAGTTTATAATTATTATTGTTATTATTATTGTTATTGTTGTTGTTACTGTTATTGTTATAGTTGTTGTTGTTATTATTATTATTGTTATTATAATAATAATTATTACTGTTGCTATTAGATTGACTACTATTATTCGGATAATTATTATTATTACTTTTCCAATTATAATGAATCTTATTATTATTAAGATTAATTTTGTTCTAAATTTTATTAATCTTCGTTTATTTGATCATTTATCTATTTTTCCAAATTCTTCTAAGCAAGTTCTTGTTGGGATACTTCATCTAACCAAGTTTCAAATTTTTTAAATTTTATGAATTTAGGCTTCGTAATTGTCTATTGAGTCAATAATTATTGTAATGAATTTTACTTCCCTTCAATATTAGATAAGTTTGATTCAACTAATTATTTTAACTATGACTTATTTTAATAAGTGTTGACATTTTCATTTTTCTCTTTATGCTACATCTGTTATTATTAAATTTGTTGTTGCTACTACAGGACAGAAATTTAGCCCATTTGTTTTTAATACAATTGCATCTGAATCAGAGTTGTAGGGTTCAACATAATTAGTCTTAGAAGTGTTGGATCTGCTAATTATTAAAGTGCTTGTTTTTGTTATTCTTCTAATTGATTCTGCTTATTGATACTGACTTATTCTTCTTCAGACTCTTCCAACTCCTCTTTGATCTCTTACACTATTTCCCCCTAGATTTAGAATAAATATAATACATTTTAATCAAAAACGACTTCCTTTATGTTTTCTTTATTATTTCTATATTGTTCCAATAATTGCAATTAATACTAATCGATCATGATATCAAAAATCTTTTTTTTGCAAACAGGGCATTTCCACTTCTTTGATGTGCCAGCATTAATGGTGATGGTATTTTCAAGAGAGAAACATTAGACATGTGCACAAAACTTTCCTCTAGCAGGTGTCTAGATCATTTAAGAATCAAATTGACACTTGAGGGAAACCTTGATGGTGATTTTATCAATTTGAACATCATTATCAGTCTTTTCAGCCACACAGGCTTTTTAAATGAGTTGTATACACTCTTCCTTAGTTTTAAGACACTCCTTATTTTATTTAATCTGATTGATCAATTCCTAATGTGGTCTCTTCTTTGTCAAATAAATGGCTTGTGCATAGACTCCACTAATATTATATTAATAAGGTTTTACTCTTCACACAATTTAAACTATGTTTTGGGTTCTTGGAAATTTTGTCCATCTTTGATAATGATTTGATTGTAGCCTTATTTGATGGAGAGAGTAATATTATGCTGGAAGGGTATGATCTAAATTTCATCCTTTCTTTTTTTTAGACTGCTATTTGATTTAAGTGGTTTGAGTTCCACAAGACGTTGCTGATTGATTGAAATTTCACAGAAATCAGGCCAAGTAATTTCATTCATGTATTTAGCGTCAAGTCTTATTGATCTCAATTCTACTTAGTATTAAAATGAGCGATCTTATAATTGACTATGTTTATATAAATAGGTGTTACTGGAATTCTTCAGCAGTAAGCATGAAACTGAGCGTGCTTGAATTAACATTCATCAAGGTCGGTTTAGTGAGAACTTTAATAATTTGATTGAGTGGGTCAATTTTGCTGAGAATGCAAACTGGACATTCGAACATCTTGACATCGTTGGGCTACAATTTCATACAGGAAATATGAAGTTTGTTATCGCAATTAATGCATTTAACTTCCTCATTAGTAACTCTTTTGGCGGGAATGATTCTAGGAATAATTGAATTTTCTTACTTACATGGACACATGAGGAGTTGTTAAATTTCTGTTTATGGAATTGTAAGGGATTCATTCCATTGATCTAAATAATGTAGAATGCATACTGTTATATTGATAGTAAAATTGTTGCGGTGTATTTTATCTCATCTGCTATTGATAGAGATTCATATTCATTAATGGATTGTATTGTAATAATTGTTGTTATTGCTGTGCTTATGGGAGGACCATCTTAAATTTTAAATGAATTCAATACATAGTTCATATATGGATTTGCCAGGATTTATGGGATGGCTCGCTGTATTTGTGGTTGTTATGGGAATTATTATGTTCTATTGATTATGCTTCCTTAAAATTTCTTTAAGATGGCCATTATGCTCTCGTTGTTTTGAAGGTTTGGTTGGTGTTGAAGAAGCTATTCCACAGGTCTAGATGGATCAACTTATATCAAAAATTGTAGAAGTTGTGTGGGAATTGAGCTAATAATTTCTTCTTTTTTTTTTTTTTCATGTATATTCAGTTCTTTTGCAATTTATTATAGTTGTTTTTTTCCTAATTTTTATAAATGCACACTATTCACAGCTTCTTTAATAGCCTTCTCGTATACTTAAGATATTTAAGTATTTTAAGGATTCAACATGCCAAAATTCGGCACATTCAGAAAACTAAATATTGGAATGCTTCCTTACTTGTAATGAGGTTGTCCAGACATTCTGCTTCTTTTATATTTAAATTTTGATCTTTAACTAAAAAGATTCGTCATTCCCAGCACACCTCCCCCTTCCTTAATTTAACTTTTTAACTTTATGGTATTTACAATTTAAGTATGTGTCGTATCTTTTTTAATTTTTTTTAAAAATCCCCTTATTTAGTGTTTCTTTTAGTTATTTTATTAATATATTTTATTCTATCCCCTTAAACTCGAAAATCAAAAATCTACACCACTCCTCCTCTCTCTTCAATTTCAACTGCTCATATTCCAATTCAACATAAATTCCATAATACATATAGGTGCCTTCCCAAAAATAACTCCTTAATTTGTAACTGTATAATTCCTTAATCTAATGAATTTAAATTGCCTTTGTTAAATACATAGTCAATTTTGCATTCCTTAATGCGACGCCATTTCTTATTATTCTAAGATATCTTAGACAATGTCTTAAACTTGATTAACAACAATCAGCTGTATAAAATTACTGTATCAAACTTTTCAGTTCAAAAATTTACCTTCAGATCTGCTCCAAGAACTCCACCTCAAACCATTTAAAAAACATCAAAAGGATTAATCTATGTGATTAAGCTGGCAAATGAAGTTAAAATTTATTCATCTATCAATTCTGATACAATAACCAGTTAATATTAACCAATGCTGTACTACCCAATAAATTAAAACCCCACTCGGAAATGAACAATTACATGATATATATTATGCAATAAATCCTTATTTAAATGTCAGTTTAATAATAAAAGAATTTGAAGGAGAACAATGATTCTATTTAGAAAACAATTACCAGAGTTATAATTTTTATTTAAAATAGACCTGAAAATTGTAGAAATTCATACTCAAAGATAGATGTAAGACTAAAGTGAAGCTAAAAGAGCTTTTAGTAATTAATTTGAATGAATATATTAAGTGGAAACTATATAAATTATCTACTTATAAATTAAATAAATGTAAATATAAGGAGCTAAACACAACTATGATAGATAATTGGATGGAGAGAGTGCAAAAAGACAGTTAATTAATGATTCTTAATTTTTATTAGCCAAACATTCTAAGTTAAGTAGCTGAATCAATATGAATAAAAAATATTATTAATGTTTTTATTCGATTAAATTATGAACTGTATTATTAATAGTTATATGTTTATTCATAGTAAAGAATTGTATGGTTGTTCATTGAAATAGTTAGATTAAGAAACCGTGATTGCATTGTCTACATTTGGAGAAGGCACCTAAGAATTATTGGGTATGATTAATATTAATCAAGTGTTGTCAAATAAGGATGATAATTTATAGAAAAAATCTTAAATCAGTCTTGATTCCAAATTTGTTATTCAATTAATGTTGCTTAATGAGTTAATAGTTGTTGCAGGTGAAAGTTTCCAAATCTTCAAGTATTCTAAAAACAAAATTGATCATCTTGTTGATCTCCAATCTAATGAAGTGATTTCTTGTTTTGACAACGTTGATAATCAAAAGATTATTTCTGGTTCCATCGATTCAATCCTAACTATATGGGACATCAACACTCAAAAGCCTCTCTCTCAAACCTAAGTCTTTCAGAATCAGGAAATCTATGACTTGAGTCTAAGTGCTGATGGGAATGTTGGATCATTGATTACCAATAAGAATGGACTCTTTCGCTTTGATGTAAGACTTAATCAAATTTTCCCCTTCTAAACCAGACAATCATTAAAATATAGCAAAATCAATTATAATAAATTTGACAACTCTTATGTAATGGCCATCGATCAAGAAAATGGTATCATCGATTTATACGATACAAGATAAATACAATAAACCTGCCAAAGAATTAGATGTTAAGACATTATATCAAATGCTGACTGGTTGATGAACTCCCTCATTATTTCAGCATGTCAAGAAGGCAATGTTGAAATAATTGAAATGGATACTCATCTAAAGTAATATTAAATTCGCAAAGAATACACCATAGACAATATGCAAATTTACGACAACATAGTTGGTTTGATATCTGCCAATCATTTTGGATTGATATACCTAAAAAAATGATAATTATATTAATTACTAAAATCAAATTTATCAATTAGCCTTTTGTTAGGGATCTATATAAAATAGTCTGTCTGTCTATTCTACAAAGGGCTCCAAATTTGATAGATGTATGTAGATATTCTTCTCATTTTATATTAAAAGCATTCTGACTTAACAAATTTTAATTCTCAGAAATATATATATATATTTACATTAGAATTCAATTAGGAACTACTTTAAATAACACTATTTCCATGAAGAAGGTAATAAAATATAAACACTAACTGGGATTAAACTCATATAAGCCAATATTTAATTAAAATTAATATTAATCTTTAATATAATGATTTTAGGTATAGATAAATTTTATAGAATGGCAATTATTTATGGTTCTTCATCTAGAAATGCTTCCTGTTTAAATTTAGTAGGTACTTTTAATGAATTGAGATAAGATCATGTAAGTTTCCATTATTTTAAAGGCATTTGTAATCTGTGGTTTATTGTAAGAATATATATTACTGATATTGTTTCATAATTAATAAAAAAAGAAAGTATTTTTAATTATGTTATGATGTGATGAAATGTAAATATGAATCTATTTTAGTCAATAATTCTAATTTGTAGAGTACATTAACATTTCTTTGGCTGTTATTTTAACTTTCTCGACATTGGATAGAGACCAAGGCAATCTTTTAACTTCGAAAGAAAACTAGATTAAAAAAAATTTATACAATTTTATCGTCTGAAATTGTATTCTATATTTTATTGCATAAGGCCGCAATTTTTTTTTTGGAGTCTTTCTGAATTTATTCATCTAAGCAATCTAAGTTATTATATTATATTTTTACTTAAATATTCTTCATAATATCGAACAAAAGTCTTAGAAGAAAATATTTCTTTTAAGAATTCAGAATTCATAGTCTTATTCTTGCTGTTTTTTCTAAATGGCAATATGATATTTCTCTTAGTCTCTTGTTCTATTATTTCGATGAATTTTTTCTATGCGGATTTCAAATTTATCTCTTAGAAATTAAGTCTAATAAATACTTGTTTTATCATTTTCTTCCTGTACCTTTCTGAAAATGAACTTTAATGCTTTTCTCAAGCAAAATTTAATGAGTTCCTCCCTACTCTTGTGTTGTTGCTATTGCTTTTGGAATAGGATCTCAAGGACACTCGCCAAAGAAAGTTGGTTTTTGTTTTTTAACGAAGAAATCACTTAATTTACATCTTCATCCTCATTGACTATCATCAATATATATTTTTCTAACGTCTCCCTCGATTCAAAAGGTACAGCATCTTTAGTCTCGAAAAAAGATCTTCTTGTACCCTGTGTTGTACTAACATCCTCCTTGCATTACACTAATAATAGGATAGTTATGCTTACCTTGTTCAGATTAGGCAGGGATTTAGTCAAATGGTTAAGGATAGAGTTAAGTTTGATTTACATAAGGATAGGCATACGCATTAGAATAATAATAATGTTGCATATTCTAATACGTATTCCAATAGTTGTGTTATTAGCTGAGTTAGAAGTCAAAGATGAGTTAGTTGGTCAAAAGGCTATACATTTAGTTGTAATTTAATTCGAAATATTATAATTGGAAACAAAAGAAAGATATGCTATTTAAAATGCCTAATAATACATAATATTCATTAATTAAATTTATCCACGTTTAACTAAAGCTGAAACAAGCATTTACAGGGCTTTGTGACAATATAGAAGGAGTTGTAAAGAGAATTTTAAATGAGAACATGGTAATAACTTACTGAATATTCTTCATTAATGTAAATTAAATTACTGATATTTTTTAAACATTTATTCAATGTTAGTTCAGTGCTCATATAAGTAATAATTGATTACAGAAATCGATCTAAACTACAAAAACCCTGTTCCTAGCTCAAAAGTAATTACAAATGTTCTCAAAAACTAATATAATTGAAGAATTCAAAAAATAATTCCTAAATTTCATTATTATTAATAACAAATTAGCAATAATTTTGAATAAACTCATATATTCGCAATAAAGTTTAGTTATTTTAAACGAATAAAATTATCAAAAATATTAGTAAAAATAAATTTGTTGTCAAAGTTCTTAAAATTATTAAAAACATTGTCCTAAATATAATTAGGGAAAGAATGTAAAAGATTTAAATTTTTGTTATATAATAAAGCATTTATATTAAATAAATTATAATTATAATAAAAGTTGAAATGTAGAACGCGATGTCAAGAAGACTTTAAAAAGAGTTAGATAGTATGAAAAAGTCATTTGCAAATGAATTCAATATTTAACTGCCCAAAAATGAAATTTCACATTGGATTATTGGATTTGAAGGTGCAAAAGGCACTCTATATGAAGGGGAAAAATTCGAGTAAGAATTGAGTTTGATATTTTAGATTGCAATTCAAGTTCCCAAATAATTATGTAGAAGCTTTTATTCTTATTTAGCTCCTTTTTCTTTGAAATTAGCCAATGGAATCCCCTGAAGTATTATGATAATTAAAATTAGGTAATCTTTATTGGTAAGCCACCTGTGCATGAACATATCTATTCAAATGGATTCATTTGTTTATCAATATTATACGATGGTATTTAATAATAGAATGATTACTTTAGAATGGACTGCTGCCTTGAGCGTAACCTCTTTATGTCTTTCAATCCAATCCATGTTGTCGAGTGCTACCATAAAAGTGAGGATAACGATATTATAATCAGATGAAACCTCCCAATGATGAAGAGTTTATCAAGAAAGCCGGTGGAAAAGGGCCAAAGAGTTTTAAATGGAATTTCCATGATGAAAAGTGCTGAGCATGTTGCAACAAATATATAAATTCAATACGAAACATTCATAATCATTACTAAACAATATCCTAATCTGAAACATCGTCCAGAATCTTTTACAAGTCTGTGTTACTTTGACTGCTCGATGGAACCTTCTACACGTTTATACTACTTCTAAACCCATTATCTTAGAGGTTTGCACTGTTTCTGTATCCATTGTCTGATATCTGATTCTAAGACACTAACACAGATCCTCTATTAGAACCCATTGACATTCTGGATTTGTTCATAAGCATCTTGGTCGTATCAATCATGCTGGTTTTCTTTGAGGATTGTCTGGCAGGACTACTTTGACAACTTGACAGATTGCTTTCAATTATCAAAATCAAATCATTAAGATCCTAATCAGCTGCTGGAGTCAGTTTCAACATACTTTACAGCTTCAATACCAAATCCTTTTATTATTACTTTAACTAATTATTAACCGTTGAGAATTGGGCAATTTATAGTTTGCTTAATCTAAGTTCATCATTGAGTCTATTGATCTACTCTTTATATTTATCATCTTATGATAGTTCTCTAACTGGTGAAAATTACTTGATGTTTTCTGAACTTCTCATTAATTATTCCTACATTAATTTGAGTTCCTCCTTGTAACCCTCTGCAATTTTATCGCATTCTTCTTAGGATTATAGTTTTGCATTCTTAAGTTTATCCTCAAGAACTAAGATAATATATTTACTATTACTTTTATATTGATTTTCCAATTACTTTTAAAATTTTATCTATTCATCTCTTTGTAAATCCTTACTACTGTTAATTGTAGTCAATTCCTCCATTTTTTATTTAAGTTAATCTACCTCCTCTAAGAGTTATTGATTTTAAATTTTAGTTTCTAATATTATTAATAATAATAATTCTTACATTCAAGTTCCTTATTTAAAGCAGACTCTACTCCTTCCTTATTAATCTAATAATCCTTGAAATCCTATTAGATTTACTAATATTGCGTGTTCAACTCTACAATTTGAGATTCAAATTATTGCTTTTACTCATTTAAGACTCCAATCTCTTATTATTATTTAGTATTTTCCTATTCTAATACTTTGTATTTGATTTCAAATTCCTTCAACTATGAGTTCAAGTCTTGAACTTGTTATGTTAAACTGGACTCATTTTAATTTAACTTTTAAAGAAGGAGATTTTATTCATTAAGATGTTAATCCTACTCCTATCTTTTTGCAGATAAGTTTTGAATTTCAGTTTCAAGCTCCTATATTTTACTTGTCAATTCTGATTTTTATTCTAGTATATTTATAATATGGTTACATTCTTTGTCTTTATTAAGTTAATCTATTTAATCGGTAAGCAATTACTTTTCTTAAATTAAACCTATTTTATTAATTATGGAAATAAGTACTTTGATTATCATTCTACAATAATGAGTTCGATTAAATTTATTTATCTAAAGTATTCTGAGTTTCAATGATCTTTTCATTTAAGATTTCATTTGTTTTTTACTTTTCCACAATTAGATTCTATTCACTTTCAAGATGTTATTTTAATTATTGAATTTCTCCATCTTTCTCGTTTATTACGTTCTTATGATGATCAACATCTTCCTTTAATTTGGGAATCAATTCAACTTATTATTCAAATTATTATATCTAAGATTTAAACTATTCTTGTTCTCCATTCAGTGTTGATATGATTACATCTTTTTAATTCAATAGTTATTGAGACTGTTATAGATCTTCAGTAAGTTTTGCTATATTTTTAATTTCATTCTTCTAATCCTCTATCTGGGCCTGAAGAAGTTACTCTTTAGCCAACAGTTCTATATGAACTTAGATTATTTGTACCTTAATTTTATTGGATCAGATCATTTATTTGATTCTGTAAATTGTTCTCATTTATTTAAATTTTCTATTTAAAGGTTTCAAATTTAAGTTCATTTTCTTAGAGACTGTCAATCAGTTTTTATTTCTCTTATTGTAAATCTAGATAAAATTATTGATTAAGAATACTTTGAATTTGTTCTTTTAATTCTTCAATTGTAAAATTTAATTCATAAATTTAATTTTGATTAGATTATTAATCCTAAATTCTGATTGGGGATTGTAATTCTACAATGGAATATGGGGAGAATACCTTTAGACTCAGCACATTGATTTGAGGATCCCAAAAGGATCTCTTCGTCAAAATTTTCACAAGTCTCTTGATATTTGACTTCTGAAGCCAAAGTTTCAAATTAGCATTGATCCATGGATTCAGTGGTTTGATTGTTTTCTTGGCTTCCTACTTTCTTGATGTTCTACAACATTTATGAGTTCTGGGATACTCTTATGGAACCTTTAATAATACTATTTTAATACTGTTATTAAATTATTGGGATTTAAATTCTTCGTTTTGATAGTGTTCCAAAACTAAAATGTCATTTAAAGGGATACTTTATTTTAATTCAGCGATTTATTTGTTTAAGTCTTCAATGAGATTGAGCAGTTACTGATTCTTCTGAGTCAAACTAAAAATTTAATCCTGATTATCTATTTGAATAAAGAATATGAATTACTATCTTTGACTTCTTCAATTTAGAGATTGAGATCATTTATCACTTGCTGCTGTTTCTACAATTCACATTTATGCTCCAGGTCCATAGATTCAAGTTCTTGCTCAATCAAATGAAACAAATACATAGTTCCTTTTCTTAAAGTTTTTGTTTTAGCATTAAACTACTTTGGTCCATCTGGTTTTGCAATTGGACATATGAGTTTCTGACAGTCTGTTCAGCTTGATTTTTCCTTTCTTCCTTGATCTTTTGTCTGACAACATTGATTTGCTCAATTATTTCTGCTCCACAATTTCTTCGATCCAATTCAGAAAGGCAATTAGTGAATCGTATCAATTTCTTCTCAGCTCTCTTCTTGATCTACATCGCATTATTATACAGAGACAACAATTCCTTAATATCTGTTTATTGCTGATCCATTAAATTTATTATCAATTATACTTAAGAGATTACGCCATGTTAATTAACTTATAATCATACAAACACAAAAATTGAAATCGATAAATCTTGAATTCACTTATTACTCTAATCTTACTTGCTCTTATTGTACTTTTCTAAGGCCCTACAAATTTCAGATTTAAACAATTCTCTACTCTATTCCTTATTCAACTCCGAATTCGAGGTCTGTTTCCTTTACTCCAAACTGCAATTGAGCATAGACACACTTGACTTTTATAATTAATTAGACTTCATCTCCAAAATCTACTATATTTTAGTCCATTACTTGTTCAGTGAGATCATTAACTCTTGCTCTTTCTTAATCTAACTTGAGATTCAATTCTTATTTTAAGCAAAAAGGTTACCTAAGATCTTTTTATCGTGATCACTTTTTTATTATTTTATTATGCAATTGGCTTTATGGAGTTCTAGATATAAATTACACACTAACATTATTTGAGATCGTTTATCTCATCAACGTAGAGATTGTATATGTCCTAATGTTTGTCGTCTGAGTAAATGGAATTCAGAGTTGGCTTCTCCTCCTTGACTATAATAATATTTAGGGTCCCTTTTTTACAATTAAACAAAGGATTGCTAGTGAGACGAGGACTAACTTGAGGAGAGTTTTAACTAGAAAATGCCACTCTATCAGACTTGATTTTTGTTCTTAGAGAATTGACCTCGCTCAATAAATCTGGGGTCATGTCATTCTTATGCAATTTATAATATTAACTAGAAAATTTGATAAAATTCTTTTCAGCCTTTATGTTAACCTATTTTGAAACAGTGTAAATCTTCATCATCTCCCTTAATTTTTATTCATTCATTAATTCAATTATAAATTATTCATTAACATTTAAAATAACAAAACATTTTTACACATAAATAACACAAATAATTTTATTCACTAACATCCCGTCCTCCATCTCCTCTCAAGGTTTTCAAAATTGCAATCGAACACAGCTTTGCCAAGCTATTAATTCACATCATTGTGTCTCTAACACAACCAAATTGACAGATCCTTCCTCGATGTCACTATTGGAGGATCTAAATTACAATCAACATTCCCTCTTACTTTTCAAAATCTCCTGTTGGAAGTGAGCCTTACAATGTTTACAAGCATAAAATTCAGCAATGGCATCAAATAGATTTCTCATTTTCTATTGTTACTCCTGAGTAGGCTCATCTGGATAGTAGATAGCCGTAGTATGCAACATGTTCCAAGTATAATTGCCATATGTGCTCCTATTGAGTGGACATTCCTGAGAGGGTTATTCATCTTCGAATTAGAGCTTGGATCTCTTCTTGGATTTGAAATTGAGAATGTCTTCCTTTTCACAAATTGGCTCAAAACAATTCTTATCACTCATAGATTAAATAATAATTCAATAAATACAATCACAAATATAAAGATGCAGCAAAAACAATACCTTTCTTCAGCTTCTTAGAACTCTCCTTAAACTTATTTTCCAATTCCTTATTACCAATCACCTTAGCAGCCTCCTCCATTTATTTAATTAATTCATCCAATCGTCTAAGACATCTGATGATGGATCCTTCGAATAAATCAGTCATCTTGCAAATCTACAAAAAGGACTATCCCTAACACCAAGCCAGAGTTACTTCCATCATTTAACTCTTAAATGTTGCTAAATATTCCTTCTAAAATTATGATATAAATCATATTACCTCATCAATATTCATTTTGGATTCTGTATATACAGTATAAAGGTATTTAGCCTGGTCAAGTACTTTTGTGTATAACTGCTACATCTTATCATTTTTTAATTAGAACTTCTCACTATTATTTTCATCGTGCACAAAGACACTCAATACAGCACAAATTTCTTCTGAAGCCAAATCATTGAAGAGACCACTGACTAATAGTTCAGTTAACTAATAGAAAATATTTAGAATATAGTATATACCATAATTTCATCTCCTGCTGATATTTCACAAGCCACTTTGCCCTTCATTTACACAATTTCATCCTTGGATATATATTGCAATCTTCTTAGAATTCTTTTCATTCTCTTAAGATCTCCACTCAAAACCATTTGTGAACTTTCCTCAATTTACTTATTCAACAATTTGATTGTTTAACCGAGTTTGATTTTCTCATCATATGTCTATAATTCCTATTCCAGATTCTAATTGTTAAGGTCCTTCTTCACTTATTCTACTTGTTCCAAAAGTGATTGTCTCTACTCCAACAATTTATCCAATTAATCATCATTGATCTTCATGTCCTTAATTGGATGAATAAGAGGAGGCTACCCTTTGAATTCCTTGAGCAATTTAATCATAGTCTATTTGATTTGTTATTTGCTTTCATTGGTTCTGAGATCCTTGGGCAAATTCAATTTGATTGTGCTGATCTCATAGAGTTACTCAACAGACACTGGTACTATTTCTAACTCTCCCTCTTAATCGAACGATAATTGAGGCTAGAGTGGTTCATTCTTAATATTTATTAAACATATATATATACCTTCTTCCTCTTTTGAACATACAACATCACATCTAAAATGATAGATTGCTCTTGATCTTTATTCTTCTTATTTCCAAACTTCTTTTACATAAAATTGATTGATATGCCCCATCCCCAATCTCCATCCGATCCTTTGATTCTAATGATTCTGCCTATATGCATAAAGGGTAAAACTATCTAAGGTTGATAGATAATCTTCCTTATTTTATTATAGACGTGTGTAGATTAAGAGATTAGATCATGGTAATTACCCAATTTATCTTCATTTTCAATTTGTATTTAATCTCGTTTTTGTTTGAAGTCCTGTAACTTCTCCTTCATTTCAGGTAATTGTCTATCATTCTAGAATTAATGGAAGGACTTCTTGATAATGAATTCTGGATCAGTGTCTTCCATCCTCATAGAATTGATAAGCATATTGTAAGATAATCTGAACGAAGAATTCAAACAGTCTGATTTTCCCTTGAGCATAGATTTAGCCACTTCTTAGTCCATCTTCTCATCGCACATTAAAATGCACACTCCTTTGTCATCGATACCTCTTCTACCAGCTCTACCACTCATTTGAATATACTCTCCTCCTTGAATCCATCTGAATTACTCACCATCGAATTTTCTGACAGAAGTGAAAACCACAGTTCTAGAAGGCATATTCAATCCCATAGAAAATGTTTCAGTTGAAAATAATGCCTTAAGATAACCTTCTTGAAAGAGAATTTCAATGATCTCCTTGACTATTGGCAATAATCCACCATGATGGATGCCTATTCCTTTCTTTAAAATTGGAAGCATTAATTGAATCTGTGGTAATTGTCTATCCTCTTCAGATAAACAATTCATGGCATTTTTATAGATGGTTTCAATATTCTCTTTTTCTTTTGGAGTAGTCAAATCCAATTTCTGCATTCCAATAGCATATCCTTCTACTTCTCTCTTAGAAAAGGAGAACACTATGGCCGGTGCTAATTCTCTCTCTTAGATCATCTTCATCAATTTAAATAGATCTGAACCCTCAGTGGCCTTCCTCTTCCTTGTATTTTCAACATTTTCCTCCAACTTTGCTACTGCCTCCTGAAATTTGTCTTCCTTAAATTTTCCTGTTTCATCAACAACCAAATAGATTCCCTCCGCACCACTTGGAAATAGATAATGTTGTAAAGGTGTAGGTCTATAATCAGTGTAGACTACATGACAAGGTTGGCGTTTGATTCTGCAAACCCATTCAGCAAATTCACTAGCATTAGGAATAGTTGCAGATAAAAAGACAAATCGAACCTAATAATTAAATGTGCATGTTTACATTTTAATTCAATAAGATGATAGTCTCTTCCCAAACCACTCCTCTTTCTCTATCTCTCATATAATGTACTTCATCCATAATTACCCATGCTACTTCCCTCACAATTTCAGAGCCTCTATACAACATACTCCTTAAAATTTCTGTTGTCATTACCAAACAAAAGGCATTCTCATTCAATGTTACGTCTCCTGTCACCAATCCCACATCTCCAAATTCCTATTACAATTCTCTGTATTTCTAATTTGATAAAGCCTTGATTGGCGAGGTATACACAACTCTTTGCTTGTCTCTCTTGGCCATTGCTATTGCATATTCTGCCACTGCTGTTTTGCCTGCACTTGTATGGGCAGCCACCAATACTGATTCATTGGATTCCAAAGTCTTCACTGCTACTTTTTGGAATGGATCCAAAGTAAACTTATATTATTTAGCATTTTGTTTCTTTTCTAAAAGTGGCTAGTAATCCTCAGGTGTGTACCACTCATGAATACACCCTTCATTCTCTTGGTTTTTTATTATCTTAAATGCTTCAACCTTCTCCTCTGCTTCTACATTCATTGACACTTCCTCGTCCACTTGGTTCTCCACTTGAATTCCATCAGCATTTGCCTTAGTTTCAAAAACACCAAATAAATCCATTAATTAATTAAAGTAATATATTGAGTTAAATATTTCCCATAAAATTAATTTATTTTGTATTTTTTTTTGTATTTTTTCAACCCTCTCTTATGATAGTCAAACATTACTCAGTCAAAATCAACAATCTAATTGAGAATAACAAGGTCCACTATTAAATCATTGTAACCAGTTCCACTAATCCTGCAGATACTAAGACAACCATGAATAGATATTCAGAACTTAAGGACTTTCATGAATAATTGATTAAAAACATCAACCTACTTAAACTCTAGTTATAATTACCTGAATTCCCAAAAAGGTCTCTCTTCTCCAAAACCAATAAGAATCAAGAAAAGATTATACAAAGGCAACAAGAATTGGAACTCTATTTCAATCAACTTTTCAGCATTGATAAAATTCTTAGCTTAGCACCTGTCTAATTGTATTTACCAATCGAAACACCCTTAAATTAATAGTAACTATCCCCAGTCTAATCATAGAATGAAAATCAACGTCTCAATTGAAAGCTACACAGTTTATGATGATGTCGTAATCTACTCTATGAGATTTAAAAACAAAATCACCAAAGAGGAATGGATCTACAAGTAGAGATACTCAGAAATCAAGAACATTCACGATGCATTGGTTGAGTAGGGATACAAGGGCAAATTACCTCCATTTCCTACTCGCAAGCTTTTTGGCTAAACTAATGAAAATCCAGGTATGCAATCAATTTTCATCCTTTCTAGAGACCATCGAAAAAAGAAGGGAAGATCTAGAAGTCTATCTGAATGCTATTTTTAGCACCTAAGAAATATATGACAATGAGATAATTTAATTTTTGATTGCTGATTCCAAAAAGTATTTTGAAACCAATAAAAAATTGGAAGAATAGAAAAAAGTATAAACCTCTTGATTTACTAGAATACAACTCATTAAGCTATTATCTATTCTACATTTTTTATATTTAATTTTTATAAATCAATTTTAACTACTTATGTAAGCGAGCAGCAGTGTTCATTCAACCAATCTTGATAAATAACCTAAATACTCGCAATTTGTAAATGCCTAACTTTATAGTGGCTATCGAGTTCGTGGGAAGGATCACTCTAAATATTCCTTTAATTAACAACTGAGTCCAACAAATGATTAAAAAATAGCAAACAATTTATCAGCGTCTTAAAGTTATGTGAATGCAATGAAAGCATTACAAGACAAGATTAAATACCTAGAAACAGAAAATTAAAATCTACAATCCCTAATTGTATATCCATTCAATATCTATTCATAGAGTTCTGGGGGATTAATTAAATCATTTGAGATTAAGCAAAGACATGTAAGTGCCCATTAAAAACCCAATGAAAATCAATAAATAAGAGATCTGGAATTAAAGCTCGCTTAGGTGGAAATTGAAAAATAATAAATCATAGAGGAGAACGAATAAAAAATATAATAACTACAAGACAATCTAATGAACATAGCCCAGTAATCAGATTTAAGATATAGAGAACAATTGGAATAGATACAACAATTGTAATTTGTTTATTTACAATCTTTGTTAGATAGGATTAATTGGATTAGTAAGGAGAAAATAACTAAAACTATAGGATCAAAATTAACTCGTAAACTCAAGCAATTCAACAAGAAAAATTAGTATTTATATTTACTACTTATGTAGAATAACAACAATCTTGAATAAATTTTAGATTAGGAAAAGAGGGAGACTAAATTCTTAATTGAAAAGAATGAACAATAGTAAGAGGAAATTAGTAAATTAAAAGAACAATTACTCGAGATACATACATATATGAATTGGTATACAAAATAATATGAAGACAACAAATTTCAAAGTATAATCCACATACTATTTATAGAATTACAGGAAGAGACTATGAAATACAAAAATTAGATTCACGAATTAACTAGTTAAGTAGAATAGTATAAGGAATTAAATTTAAAGTTACAATTTGGGTTAGAACATAAAAAATAAGAATTGGAGAAATCTGAATTAAAGAGAGTTAAGAAATTGTCAGAGTCTAATATCAAAATTGATTAACTGAAGCAATAATTAATTAATTTGTCTTCCAATTCCATATTACATACCTAAAGTCCAAGAGAGACATTTAAGAAATGCAAATAGAGTGCAGAGATAGTTAAAAGAACATAAAATTTAAGGAACTATAGATAACAAAATAATGATAGCAAAAAACAATTACCTGAATAACCTTGCAATTCAATGTTTAATAGTCCTTAAGAATCATATAAAATACAATAAAATGACTCATAAAGTAGTGTTTTCAGCAGATTGATAGTAAAGACTCAAGAAGAGAACTTTCTGACTCAATAAAAGAGTGAAGATAGGAATAATATTGGAAACATTATAGATGAACATATTCAAACCATTTAATTAAGTGCAAATTAATAGGAGAAACATCTCTAAATTTAACCTAGAATCTAAGAACTGAATGATTAATTGAAGATTCTAAATTAAAAATATGAAGAAATAGAAAGTGTAATTTCATAATTGACAGATTTGAAAATCAAAAGAGAAAAAAGACAACTTTTGCTTCAAATAATAGATAAAATACAAGACATAAATAAAGAATTAAATACTCTTGTAGCTAAACAAAAAGCTACTTAGCAATTTTGAATCTTTCTTTAAATTTATTATTCTTATTATTGATATATATCTTTTACTAATGATTATTAACGATTTTTTGTCATCATCTTACATTACCTTGGACAAGAAATGAATTTAAATTCACACAAATAGATTGAAAAATATAAAGTTTAAAATATTGTTGATTATTATGAATATTAATCTATAGAAATATCACCTTATAGTCATAATTGATCGCGTGGTGTAGGGGTTATCACGCGTCCCTAACAAGGACGAGGCCGCCAGTTCGAGACTGGCCGTGATCATTTTTTTTAATTAATTTCTTAATGTAATTAATTTTTTTGTTTTTGGGATTGCTATTTAGAATAGATTGTCAAGATCCTAATGATGCAGTATTTTCATAGTCAATAAATGTAGTCTTGAATGGTCAATTGAAACATTATTATGTGGGTAATGTGGTTGTACATGCATCAAGCAGATAAGAGAAAAACGAATATTTTCCTGAAGATTCTACCACATTTGATGATGATGGGACACCAGAATTCATAGAGTATTTGGAACCTTACGATTATGATTAAGAAATAGATTTGAATGATTTAAGGGTTTCTAGAATATATCCTGATGTAAATAGAAATTAAGTCTTGCCCTACAACATCCAACAAGGTAATATGAGTGATTATGCTGTAAAAAAGTACCTTGGAGATGGTACTTTTGCTTTTGTTTAAAGTGCAATCAGATTGAGTGATGGATTGCCTGTTGTATTGAAGCAAATTAAAAAAGAATATACATGGTGGGCAAAGATGGAAGCTAAAGTATTAAACACACTAAATGAGGAAAGCAATCCAAATATTGTTAGATTGGTCGATGCATTTTTCAATGATTCCAGTCCAGTTCTTGTCTTTTAAGAACTTCAAAATTGCACTACTTTTGATTACAGAATCTATAATTATTATCATGACTTAACCTCTGAAGATATCAAAGATCTATACTTTAAGTTATTTTAAGCTTTAGCAACTAGTCATGCTAAAGGAATCATGCACTTAGACATTAAACCTGCAAATATTATAGTAAATAATGATCAAATTTAATTGATTGACTGGGGAGTTAGTGATTTCTATTTTCCAATGAAAGAATATAGAACAAGAGTTGGCACTCGCCATTATCGAGCTCCAGAATAATTGATTCATTATAAATATTATGATTACGCAGTTGATGTTTGGGCATTAGGGTCTATTTTTGCAACAGCTGTTTTCAAGAAATATCCATTCTTTAATGGAAGGAACAACGATGATTAACTCTTAAAGGTGGTTAAAGTATTAGGATCTTAAGATTTCTTTAAGTTTTGTGATAAGTACAGTATCTCAATACCAGATGATCTCCATAAAAAGTTATAAGGTCATGAGAAGATACCATTAGAAACATTTATAAATGATGAAAATAGAGAACTAGCAACACCAAAAGCAGTTGATTTACTTAATAAAATATTTGTTTATGATCATGCATTTAGAATAACTGCCGAGGATATTTTGCAACATGAGTATTTTACAGATTTATGATTTATATTGATAATCTTAATTTAATCTATACTTATAAACATTCATTATGTTTAACTCTTTTAATAAAATTAATATTAAAACTAATATTTTTAGTTTTAAAGGATTACAATTATTGGATTAAAAAATGCATCAATTATACGTTTTAGTTATTAATAATATTTATAAAATAGTATTTGTATATGAGTTAAAAGAAATAAGAAATCTCAACTTGGATATTGGCTCATACTTAATTGGCATAAGCTTTGGAAGAAGCTTGGTAGGAGTTTTGCAAATAAAAAAGCCAAGAAGATGATTGTAATGATGAGCAAGAAATCAAGAGATAATAATATGAGAAAGAGAAAAATATTGCATAAATTGTATAGGAGGTTTGGGAAGCCACTTTAGAAAGGTTAAAGCAAAATCAAAATTAACATAAAAATTCCAGGTCCAATCTTTTTGATGCTGAATGTACGAGCTATAACATTCATTAAGAGAAGAATTTTGGACTCAAAGATATCACAAGATGGAGATTATCATTAAGAGATTGTAAATTAGAATAAAGTAAAATTGGCAATGGAATCGTTGAAATTCAAGCATTAGAATTCAATGAAGATCCAAAAAAAAAGAAAAAATAAAAATGAATTATTAAACCTTATATCTTGCTTTTATATATAAATTACTTATATGCGTGATTTAGGAATATAAATAGTATTATATATTATTGAAAGATTGAATAAATTATTAACAATTCTTTAATAATTTATCAGAATTGAATTAAGCTTTTATAAAGTTCTGATTACGACTGAAAATTCAATATTTCCTAATTAAAATCTTAAACAAACAAGACAATACTATAGAATTAAATAGAATTTTTTTTATTGAAATTACAATTACACTTAAAACTAAAGGAAATATTATTCCTGTCTAAAATATCAAAACCAAAGAATTGTAAAATTTCATTATTAAATTTAAAAAAAATATACTCCAATTCATATTATGTACATCCATAAACGTTTCAAGAAGTGTAGAGTCTATGAATATTTTAAATATAATCAAATTGAACTATAATATTTTATTTAGATTAAATATTATCTATCAATTTATTCATCTCAACATCTAAACGTTTTAGCCTACTTATTTTATGATTATTTCAAAAATGTGATACAAAAAAGATCCCATAAGCAATAAAATTTTTAATTTTTCATTCTGGAATAAAAATAAAATCAAAATATATCCTCACAAGTTAATAGCGCATTAGTTTTAAAGATTATGTTAGAAAAGTAGAAATATTCATAACAAAATGATATGTAAATATAATTTTCAATCAATAAATGATATGTGTAATTTAACTTAAAGAACTTCTTTAAATTGTCTTGAAGTTACACTTTGAAAATATAACTATAAATAGATTCAGATATATGATAAAGATTCTAATTTATTATGATTTATATTTATCATAAGAAAGATAAATAAAAAACTTCATAATTATCATAAATATCAGTCTTATCTGATTTTATTTCTCCAATAATATCAAATAATCATTGATATCTAGACCTCTCCTGAATACTAGAAGAATTAAATAGATTAAATTATATTAAGTTCTTAATAACTTACAACTTTGGTCAGAGTATCTTCCTCCAATTGCCCTTGAATTTTGTTTTGTCCAATAACGATTAAATAATAGGAATGCAATATATTGAATCCCTATAGAACCACCTTATCTAATTTCTTCTTAAGTTCTATGAATTTGTAGAAATATAAGAATGGCTGAAATTCTATGATGTGTTCTTCAATATTTAGAATGAGAATTCATTTATTAATAAATCAAATGAATGAATTTAACGATTTCAAATAATTGCGTTAAAATTACTCAAATGCTTTGGAGAAAAATATTCAAAAACTTCAAGGCAGACTAAAGGCTCTGAATAATAATATCATAAACTCTACATCAGCTTAAAAAATAACAATGACGAAGAATCCAACAGAAGTGAAATCATTAAGATCATCTTGCTTATTTACGGACAATAATTTGGCATCACCAACCGACAGATTTGAGAATAGTCAAGTTTTTGCTAATTTTAATCGATACAATAGTCTGGATGTCCCTTAAGCGAGTCAAGGGGTTTAGTAAGGCAAGCAATCACCAGATGTTTTTGAAAATATTTTTTTGAAATAATCGTATATCCCTTACGAATAGAAATAAATAAAATAGGCAAATAAAACAAAGCAAAAAAACACACAGAGTAATACTTTGAAGATAACAAAAAAAGCAGAAAAAAATCATTATCTGAGCAATTAGATGAATAGTTAATCATTGTAGAATATTAAGAAAAAAGATGATATTTCGTAAGATAAAACCCTCAAAAAGAATCCAGAGAAAAAGAAAGCACTAATTGTCCCTGCTGCTTAACAAAAGACAAAAAATACATCGCGTTCCCCATAGAAACAAAGAGTAAAACAGAATAAGCAACAAACTCCATAATAAAATCTACAGAAACCATTGCTTAATGAAATTTTGAAAAAGTTTGTTTCGTCTAAAACTAGTTTAAGCAGAACAGTATCTAAATCCAAGTCTAAATCTAAGTCAAAATCGAAATCTCCTGAAAAAGAATCTACTTCTTTTAAAAAGAAACACAAATCTAGATCCAGAGAGCAAGCCATTCATCATTATAATGAACAAATCACATCTTAATTTAGTCCAACACAAGAGAAATTTTAGATGAGAAACATCGAGTACTCTCCCAGTCTTCTTCGGTAGGTGAGAACATTGAGTAAAAAGAAGGGAAGGAGCAAGCAGAAACAATAGTAATAACAATAGCAATAACAATAATAATAAATAACTAATCCTAGTCCTAATAAGGTGTCAGAGATACACACTCTAAGGTTGAAGCATTTATTGAGAGACAAATCAAACAAGCAGGACAAAAAGATAAGAGCTTAAATACGGACTACAGAATCACCTATTCAAATTAAGAATTACAAATTAGATGTATTAAAATAGTGTTTATGTTAAGGTTCCTTAAATTAAAAGTCTTGAAGATCAGCCAAAGGATGACTCGAAGCCAAGTTCTGTAAGACTCAATACTTTGTCAATTTAAAGATCTGACGAGAAGGATAACAGTGTGTTGATGAATATCTTTCAGGAATTGAAGAATTTATCCGAGGATCAGATTCAATAATTTTAACAAATATTAAAGCAGATTAGAGTTGAAAGAAAGGATGAGGAATTGTAAACTTCAATTTCTGATTTGAATTAAGCTGTGGACAATTAAAAAGCAAACAATTAATCAAATTAAAAGAATAATATTATAGAAACTCATTTGAAGATGGCATTTGAGGAGTTCCCTAAGAAATCACATGCATCATCTCCAATGTCGAATAGCAGTTTCATTTTTAAGAAGGAGTTCTTGACTAATTCTTAAATAGAGGAGATATGTCAACAAAGGGAGAAGGTATTTAATAATCATATCAACTAGAGCATAAAATTAAGAGTCAATAGTTAGATGTAGGCATTTTAGACGTTGTTGCAGTAATAGAAAATATCTCCCAGATCGTTTCATCACAATAAACAATTGGTGTAATCTTGGTTCTCAAAGTAAGCCGATTAATTGTAGAAATTCAAATCGGAATTGCAGAAGGTGTAAAAGTAATCAAATACTTTGTTGAAGAAGACTGAACAGGATGTGATTATTGTGAAGGACTTGAAAAAAGACTAGATGCTTGTGTTGTCTTAGTTATGTATGTATTGGCACTTTAATAGTTAGAATAAATTTCATTTGATTAATCTGAAATTAAGGACGAGAGTTTCTTGGATCAATCGGATCTTTAATTCAGTATTCCGAATTCCCCCAAAATAGTAACTCCAAATACTAAATTTTTGAATTAAATTTAAGATAAAAATGAAATGAAATTAGCTTAATAATAACCACTATTATAATAGAAGTAGAATTAATTTTCAAAACCATTTTAGTAAGAAACAAAAAAAAAGGATTTTGAAATTTCAACATTCAATGAAGAACTCTTTTTTGGAAATTAAATTGCAAGACCTTTGTAGGTATCACCCAATAATGAATCCAAATAAGTAATAACAGATTATCGAGAACCGTAGGTGCAAATCTATGGTTTGAATTAAGCTTTGAGAGTGGAGGAGGAGACAGAAAAGATCCTAGAGCAATTAGTAGATGAAGCATCGAACAGTTTGAATAAAATAGAATTGATTCAATAATATGCTTATCAAACCAATGCAGGAATCCTTACAAACTTGGGAGTCATAAACAACTTCATAAATTTGATGTGCTTTGCTATATTAGGTACTCAATTGAAATCTAATGATTTAGAAAACAATCAGGAGGAATTTCTGAAGAGAATGAACACTCCCTATGGCAGAAAACCCATAAGTAGATTGAGATAATTACATGGTTAGGACGATTTCGAAGATCATCATGAAGTTTAACCACTTTACTAAATAAGTTATAAAAGAAATCTATCATAGAACAAGTTATGGAAACTCAAAATTAGTATGAAAAAATTCACAACTAGGCCATATTTGATGCTTTCAATGAAGCCTTGAATACTCTGAGACCCTTCTACCAAGACGAAGGAATTCCCTACCCTTGGTGCATCGAAACCAATATTTCTCAAAGAATCTGTTATGGAATTGAGGACATAACGATTATTTTAGAGAGAGCTAGATAGAAGGTGTTTGACTGGTCAAAGACTTTGTGTGGTATTGAATGAGCATTTAAGAATGATTAGGATTGTTATCTGACGAGATTCCTGTGATATCGGTTAGACAATTGAATTATGAGTAACTCATAATTATGTAGGAATGCCAAGGTAATGATTCATTGGCTTACATCAATGAGGAGAGGATACAGAGTTGTCTCTAGATAGAAGTATGATGTATTAAGAGATGTGATTAGTTGTAAGAGGGTGAAAGAAAGTGGTCACAGATTACATAGGAGTACTCTGAAGTTTTGATGGAGATAGCAGATTACCTATTTGAAGAGTTGACTGAAGAAATGGTCGTTGAGGTTTTTATGAAATGAAATTTAATTACTTTTTTGTATTCTAGTTAAAGAAATCAATTTTATAATTAAATTTAAAAATTAAAAGCAATATATATAACACAAAATCATTTAGCAATTCCTTATTCAAGTCTATAGAATGCACCTTTAAGACCAACCAATTTTTAGTAATTACCTTCTTCAACGATTTTACCGTCTTCGAAGACATAGATGACATCAGAGTCCTAATGGATATTATTAATGAAATACCTTGATTGTTGAGATTCTATGAGCAATGGCAACAGTGGTCTTTCCTTCCATCAGTTTATTTAAACTGTCTTGCACTAATTATTCGCTTGCAGCATCTAGAGCACTTGTGGCTTCATCAAGTAGTAAGAGATTTGAATCTCTGAGGATGGCTCTGGCAATGGCAATTCTTTGTTTTTGACCACCTGAAATTTGGGCTCCTTTTGGTCCTACTTATCTGTCGAATCCTGTTCCTCTCTGTAATTCATTTCCTTTTTGTTCCACTTAGGTTTCTTCAAATTAGTTTTTAGTAATGAAATCATAAGCATTGGCTTTCTTGGATGCATTTTCTATTTACTCCATAGTAATTGCTTGTAGATTATATTGGATGTTTTCTTTTATGGTACCATTGAATAACACTGGTTCTTGTGAAACAATTCCAAATTGTCTCCTAATATATCTGATATCATAATCTGTTATGTCGATGCCGTTGATGGTGATAACACCTTGATCAGGTTCATAAAATCTCATCAACATTTACATCAAAGTGGACTTGCCACAACCAGAAGGACCAACAAATGCTACTTTCTACCCTTGTTTAACAGTCAGACTCAAATTCTCGAAAACATTCTTTTCTCTTCCAAAATATTTGAATGTGAGATTGTTAAAATGAATGTCTCCTTAAACTGGTGTAGTGAGTCTCTACTTTTTTAATCTTTCTTCTCTCTAGAATTCATCTTCACTATCAAGAATTTCAAAAATATTCTTGCTTGCATTCTTTGCTGCTCCGATATCTCCTGCAAAGGCAGCATTATTTCCTGCACTCATGGTAGCGAAAGTGATGGCAAGAATGGATTTGAACATATCTTCAATTGTGAGGACTCCATCTCTGCAAAGTATGGCTCCAACATAAAACACAATTGCATTTATGATGAACATTTGCATTTAGGAAAATCCAAAAGCCAAACCAGCATAAACTCCTCTTTGTTTTGCCTTCATTAATGGAAGTTAGACCTTTTTTGAATAAATTCCAAGAATAATTTGTTCATTTCCAAAAGATACAACAGTTCTGACATTGGTGACAGCCTCCATAATCAAATTACCAGAATCTTTATATGCTTCATCAGTGAGATCTGAGAACCCTTACAAAAATTGAGTTTGCAATATCCCTCCAATATATGACATTGGAGCCAATCCAAGCATAATCAATGTCATTTACCAACTGGCAATAAAAGAGATAACGATTCCACAAATCAAGGCACCAACATTAGCTATATTGATACCTAAAATCGATGAAGTGAGTCCATTAATCAATTTACAATCGACTGACAATCTGCTTGTCAAAGTACCTGCATTATTTTTTGGGATATCAAAATAAGCGATGGGCATTCTTAATAATTTTCTGTAAGTATCTAATCTTAATTTGCAGGTGAGTTTCTCTCCCACATAGGCCAAGAAGTACATTTGGAATGTCCACAATATTTAAGCAGCAACTCCAATTAAGAAGAACCAAAGGGCAAGTCTATCAGCTTTGGTTCTTACTTCATCCTTTAAGTCATCTTTAAAGAGTTAGCACATTTCTGGTGTTGGATCATCGTAAGTCATTGAGCATTTTTAATCAGCAAATGATGGATTAGATTCTACTAAAACAGTGATCATTTCAGCTAAGAATAAAGAGAAAACTGGGAATGTGCAACCATTTGCTAAGGCTGCAATGATACCAATAAAGAATTGTGCCTTTTCTTCAGAATTGTAAGTGAACAATCTACCCATTTGTGCATCTACTTCTTTCTTTTTATTTACTTCTTCAGTCTTAGGCAATGGTTAGGCTTCTATGTCAGTATCAATTTTCTTATGATTATGATGGTGGTGATGATGATGATGATGACCTTGTCCAGATACCTTCTTTACTAATTCAGGCACTCCCAAATCCTAAAATCTACCTATCTCCTATTAAACTGCGATAACTATATTTTGTTGATCAATCATATTCATCTTTAATTGGACTGATCTTTAAGAACTAACTCTTTAATCTTAAATATTCTTTTCTGAAGGACTAGAAATTGAAGAACTGGATTCATCTTCTTGTTTCTGAGCCTGGATTTAATTCTTAGCCAAAATCTCGTATTTTCCATGTAAATTCATTAACTCTTAATGAGATCCCATCTCAACCACCACACCTTTATCCACCACATAGATTAAGTCAGCATTTTAGATTGTGCTTAATCTGTGAGCAATGACGATGGTAGTAATCCCCTTCGACACTTCATCCAAAGTTTCTTAGATCAATCTTTCATTGGTTCTGTCCAAAGCACTCGTAGCTTCATCAAGTAACAATATCTATGGTTTCTTCAAGATGGCTCTGGCAATAGCAATTCTCTACTTCTATCCACCACTCAATTGACCTCCTCCAATTCCGACATACGTCTCCAATCCCTTATCCATTTTTGATACAAAGTCCCAAGCATTAGCTTTCTTTAATGCATCAATCATCTCAGATTCAGTTGCATCAGTTTTACCATACAACAAATTCTCTTTGATACTAGTGGCAAATAACACTGGTTCCTATCCGACAAGACCAATTCTACTCCTCAAATCAACCAGATCCAAGTCCTTCACATTGATTCCATCAGCTCCACCAAATAATACCTCTCCTTCTTCACAATCATAGAATCTTTCAATCAATTACATCACAGTGGATTTACCACAACCACTCTCTCCTACCAAGGCTACTTTCTTCCCGGCTGGGATATTTAAGTTCAATCCTTTCAATATTTTTTAGTCTGGCCTATTTGGATAACAAAATTAAATATTTTTCAATAAAATTGTTCCATTGAAAGATGTTAACTTTTTTGGATTAATAGGGTTGACAATCCTTGGATTTCTATCTAAGACAGCGAACATTTTGACTGCTGCCTATCTTCCCTTAGCAAAATTCTATACACAAGGTCCTGCCTATCCTAATGAGAATCCACCAGTCAAAATGGCAAAAAAGATAATCATCACATCTCCTACTGTATACACTTCTCCCATATTGTGATTAAGAGTCTATTGATATTATTATTTTAGAATACTTAGTCAGATATTAATTTAGCTCCGTACCAGAAACCAAGTGCATAGGCCCAAAGCATGGCTGCCCATAAAAATCCAAAAGCTAAGCCTACACCAAATTGATAGCTAATTGTGGTTGAAGTAGCTTTAAGTAGATGCTTTTTGTATTTCTCAACTTCGAAGTCCTCACC
Organism: Paramecium octaurelia; assembly: GCA_905182995.1. NCBI lineage: Eukaryota > Ciliophora > Oligohymenophorea > Peniculida > Parameciidae > Paramecium > Paramecium octaurelia. Next base: position 97,968 of record CAJJDP010000017.1, on the reverse strand, counting down.
ATCCAACATCTTCACTGTCTTAATTGCATTGATTGCTTATTCTGCCAATGCTCCAGCATCTGAATAAGACTTTTGGGTTGCATTCTCTGATGTTTAGATAATTATTGCAAATATGGCTGTGGCTATCGAAATTGCTGGTAGAGTGGCTGTTACAACTAAGGCTAATTACCAACCACTAAAAATATTATTATATAATTTTACTAAATGTAACCAATTAAAAAGCCAAAGAATGACATAGAAAACGTCATAATAAATGTGGGAACTTTCTCTCCGATGGCTCCCTATACTGCAAAGGTCTCATTTGCCACTTTGCTATTCAATTCATTTGGATTAATGGTATCAAACCAGCCAATCTCTTATTTTAAAATTGCAGCAAAATATCTTTTTCTAAATTCTATACTTTGATTTTCACCAGTTATCATCCATGTTGCAAACATTATGAATGACATGAGCATTGTCCCAGCAGCAACAATAATGAAATAACTATACTTATTTTTATAATAATTACATTGCATTTCTTCCTGCTTATCGAACCATTTCGTCGTCCGTTTACGAAAAAGAATCCGTCATGTCTCCAAAAATGATGGAAAAACTTGGAAATGAAGCTCCATTGAGAAAAGCTGCAATCCCACCGATGATCATTAATAGTTTGTCCTTTGGACTCGCATACCTGAGTAGCTCAAAATATGGAACCATTGGTTCTTCCTTAGGCTGTGTATTGGATCCATTTCCATTTGTCAAGACCTAATTTTCTGATTAGTTTTCTGTTTTCATTATTTATATTTTTTATGAAGAAATGAAATTCCTAAAAGGCTTTATACTATAAATAATGTAAATTCTGATAATTCATTTTAATCAAGTTAAATCGTACTATCTATAAATTATTCCACATAATTTATAAAGAATTTATTCCACTTCTACGCTCCTTATCACTTTATAATCACTAGTCTACCTTCCTAAACAACCTGTAATTCGCGAATTCGTGAAATCTTAGTAAAAATCCAAGCCTTAGAGACTTCATATCTATTAATAGACCAAATAAAATTATAACGTAAGCTATTATATTCATACATAAAAACCATCACTCATCAACAAACTTCAATCCCTAAGTACTCGTGTAGAAAGATGAAAATTTAATGAGTAAATGACCAGAAAAGAAATGTCCAATTTGATAAGAATAAATGCAGAATTAGAGTAGAAATGAGAGGAGTTTGAATTTAGAAAATTAGACGCTGAAAAATAAATAGATGCTATAACTTTTAACTAGTTTTTATGCCTTATTCTAAAATAATAATTCTAAATTCCTAAAATATAAAAATCTAAATTCTAATGATGTTGTGTTATTTTTTCGATTTAAGATGCATATGAATAATTTAGATGACAATTCATGCAATTTAATCACTGTCTAAGAGCCACATTTTACAAAAAACATTGAATACATACTTTATTTTTATTTTAAACAATGAATAAAAGTCAATCCATTGAAAGAAAGAACAAGAATAGAATTAAATATACTCTAATAAGGTCTGAAACACATTCTATGAATAAAAGAACAAAGCAGAAGTTGTTTTGTATTTTATGAAAAATAACAGTGCACTTAGACATCTTATTAATTTGATATCAGAATTAGTCTTTTTTAACTGTTTCTTGTTCAATCGGTTGAAATAAAACTTATTTTAAAAATTTATTCTTTCTATTTTTGCAATTTAGATTTTAATGTTTATTTATATTTTTGAAAGACCTGTTAATATTCTGGTAATTTTTTTTGTAAATTTTCTTTTATAGCTTAAATATTTGTGATCAGGTAATGAATAATTAGTTTAATCAATTATAGATAATAATTTTAATGCATCTGTTACATCTGATTTCATAAAATAATTTGATAAAAATAATAGCATAATGTTACTTAATGTAATGACTAGGAATAGACAAAAAGAAAAAAAATATATCTTACCTCTACTATGATCTTACACTATTACTATTAAGTTTAAATTTTAATATTATGGCACTCACAAATAATATTATTCATAAAAAATACTATAATTCTTAATTAAAATTATTTATTTATAATACTATAATTTTTTCTACCCAGAGATATCATAAATCATTAATGTATAATTTTTACTATATTAATCATTTTTTTCTTGCAAATATGGTTGCACTTAAAATTTTGGTTCCACTATTTTAGAATTCGTTTAACTCTTCCTAAGAAACATACTTTAACATCAGTTCATCAGGGAAATCAATTACTTTTTCTTTTTTAATTTAGATATCAATAAATCCTAAGTCTTCGAGTGTTTTTAAATAAATGTCTTTTCTAAGGGCTCCTGAAACTCCACCTATATGCAATTCCTAAGCTTTTCTAATCGCTAAAGGCAAATCGCCAGTAGAAAGAACATCACTAATAGAGAAGTGACCATTCTATTTCAAGACTCTATGGATTTCTGAAAATACTTTTCTTTTATCAGGCACCAAATTGATTACACAATTACTAATGACAACATCAACATAATTATCCAAAACAGGTATATCTGTAATATCACCCTATCTAAATTCAACATTTCTAATATTGTATTTATCTGAATTCAATTAAGCTTTTCGTATCATACTAGGTGTCATATCAACACCAATGACTCTTCCACCTTCCCCAACCTATGCTTTTGCTATGAAACAATCATTTCCAGCTCCTGAACCTAAATCAAGGACCACATCTCCTTTTTTAAGCTCTGCGAATTCAGTTGGAATCCCACATCCTAATCCTAAATCAGCTTCTGGAATGTATCCTTAAAGGTTTTAATATTTTTCAGCGAATAAAGCATAATCTATAGTTCCACAGCCTGAAGTACTGCAGCACCCTAAATTTACTTGTTGCTTTTGCTCGCAAATTTCTCCATATCTTAGTTTGACATTATTTATGATTTATTCTTCAGCTAGTTCATTTTCTGACTCTATTGTTATTTAACATTTTACTTTTTAATTAACTATTCTATTAATCACAAAATTGATTTTCTTTAGGATTTTATTTAACACAACAATCCATTTAATTCAATTTAATATTAATAATTTGATTTTTTAAATTTAATTTTTAAATATGCAATTCAAATTCAATTAATTATATTCATGAATCACCATATTTAATTAATGAATCACTAAAATGGTAATTTAATATTGATGCTCTATTTATTCTAGTATAATCCTACTCTCTATTTTTACCAACTACTAAATCATTGTTACTAATGTAAATGAGACAATGTATATTAAAGTTCAATCTGATGGCTGATTATGATATAAAGTTTTGTAACTCGCATTCTTTTTATTAAATTTTTAACAGAAACCCTTTTTTAATTAGGGTAGTATGAATATAATTGATATTCATAACCTCGTAAAAATTTGATTGTCAATTTATATCAAAATTTCTATTTGCTTGAATTTTCAAAATATCTTATAAATTCCAATTTCTTTAGAAGAATTTCAATAATTGGATGTAGATGAAAACTGAAAGTTCAAGTAGAATTATTACAATAATACTGATTTTATATAATCACTAAATGATAAAAATAACATCTGACAAATAAGATTAATCAAAATTAGTTTTTCAATAATGTTAAGTAATTCAAGTATCTTCTGGTTTTCTACAAAATTTATTGATCAATTAGTAAACTAAACTAGGGAAATATAATTTAAAAGGTATACTTTCAAATAGAAGTGTAAATCAATCAAAAGAATCCTCTCTCAAATTAAAATCCATGTTTTGATCCCAGTGGCGAAAACAGACTTAAGTTGGCTTTATTTCGGAATTTCAATAGCAAAAAGATATCATGAAAGGTATCCAACTTATAATTTGTATTTATTAAATGCTATTCCTGACAAATAACATGAACCAATTTAGGTCAATTATATTTTTGTTTAATATATTCTAAATTGATTTTGTAACATTTTATCATTGTATTAAGAACATTTAAGAACTAAAAGTGCAATCTTATAATTTATATGCAGAGAAAAAGTCCAAAACATAATTACTATTGGATTCCTGTTTATTTATTTTTCCATATTTAAGAGGAGAGATTATTTAAATGAAAAGGTTAAAGGAGAAGAGATAATTTATGTTGGGATAATTTAATAAGAAAATTAAATTAATAATACTATTTGAAAATATAATATTTATTATATATTTGGATCATTTCAATTGAACTTTTTAAGGGCTTTTTTCCAATCGTCAACTGTTGCATATTGAATTTCCTCATAAAACTTACTAAAATCATAATTGTAATCTGTAAAAATCATTTTTGGATTCAAACAAATGTGTAAATAGAACTTTAATTTCATTAATTCTACTGTTTCAGAAGTCAACTTTTCCAAGACCAATTTAACTGTGCCATAATACACTTATTAAAATAGATCAGTCAAGGTCAAATTGTTATCTAAGATGCTTAAATATTATTAATAGAATTCTTTAGTTTGTTCGTTGAGGACTATTTGTTTGGCTTAATTTTGTAGACTCAAACATTTCCTTAAAATTTCAACAAAAAATTTCATGGCTTGATCAATATCCATAGAGAGATGTTTGCACATCTATTTAAATTCTTAAGATCTCATGTAGATTTCATACTCGGGATTTCGAGACTTGCTTATTTCTCGATAGAGTTCCTCCATTTTGATAAGTTGATTTTTGGAGATACAAAAAATAAGCTAGAAACATAACTCTATGGATATGGGCATAACCTTTTGTTACAACATAGAAAACAAGCCTTGGATAAGGAAACTGTAAAAGAATGCCAAGTTTCTTTCATATTTGCAAATGGTGTTTAATTTTTAGATGGTTTTAGCTTCTTCAGACTCGGCATTATATTGCTAAAAGATGTCGGTGTAGGTTGCTTATTGAATGGCTTACTTGGCATCAAATTGCTCTTCTTCAATTTTGTTTACATCCTTCATATATCCAAGAATCAGGTTTTGATTAATATAAATTTTATTAAGACTTATTGATCTCATTAGACGATCCTTTTCTTTCTCCATCTATTGCATATTGTAATGTATTTGATTTTCATCAATGACAATGATTTCGTTTGTAAATAGGTCTTCCCAATTGATGCGATCAGCCTCACTTACAGTCAACATACGTTTTAATAAATTCTTGACTTTTTAACTTCTAACAGGAATCTCTGGAAATTAAAGAGGTTAGGTTGTAATTTTTTCTAATAATTCACATTGTCCATTGGCGATCCAAGGAGTCACTCCATAAAGCAATTCATAAAACATAACTCCTATAGACCATATGTCACATTTAGAAGTGAAATAGGTTCCTTCCAGGATTTAAGGAGCCATGTAGATGGGAGAGCCAACTCGACTGAGGTTCATTTTATCAATTTCTGATTCAATAATTCGTGCGAATCCAAAATCTGCAATCTTGGCTACCCCATCATTCAAAAGGATGTTTGAAGGTTTGATGTCTCTATGGATTACTTTTTCTTGGTGCAGGATTTAGAATCCTTTTATCACATGTTTAAAGAAGATGACAGCCTCCAATTCGGACAATCGCTTGTCTTGTTTCTTGTTTAGGTATTCGGCCAAGTCTCCATCCTTGCAGAATTCTAAAATCATATACAAATTGGAGGATGTCTTTGTAACATGAATCAATTTCACAATATTGGGATGATCTATTTTTGTAAGAATAGCAATCTCTCGTTTAATATGCTACTACAATTATTCGCTATTCTGCACAACCTAGATGATATAGTGAATAGAGGATTACATGCATGGGGATAGTCTTGATTGCTACTTGCTTAGTTTAATCATCCTTATAATGACCACGATAGACTGTTCCGAATTGTCCCTTCCCCAATTTCATATTCACAACTACAAAACTATCTACTTTTTTTGTCTTCCAATCTTACGAACTTTGTCCCTACATTATTTAATCAAATAATAATAAATTTTCTATAAGCTAAAATAAATAAAATAAATTCAATAATCCAGACATTCTATTCAACTTGAAGAATTCTTCTTGCTTTTTCTTAACTAATCGATCCTCTCCTTTTTTAATTGATATCTTCGGAAAACGAAGAATATAGCCAAGAAAAGTCCCACAATTATTGAAAAGGCAAGAATACATAAGTAGAAGTAAAGATCTTCCTCCTATTGAGACATCAAGACCTTATGAACATCAAATATATAATCCAGTCTGCTTTGGCAATAATTAAATGCATCAGATTAATTTTTATTGAGACAATTTGTACTATTCAAATGAATCTGACAATGATTTTAAATAAAAAAATACTGTGACTCTATTTTGTTAACTCAATCTAGCCTAGCATGAAATTTTGGCTGTTCTCTCTTATGCATAATAAATTGCTGCACCGTATCTGTAGATTCCAACTACATACTCTTCATCCAATTTATCCATTCCCAAAAACTCCATCTAATACAAATTAGAACTACATAAATTCAATTGCAATAATTACCCTTTAGAAAGATAGGGATCACTAAAATTGTCTAGTAGATTTTTTTAATAAATGTTGTTGGATTACTAATGAGCAAAGCAAAATTATTGAATTATTGGATATTTCTTATAATTTACTTAGCTACATTCTTCATTCTGGTCATCACCCATCCCTTCTCCACAATTCTGCCTTCATATACCTCTGAATGCAATTATTATTATTGGATTAACATCATTTGATTGTGCTTCACAGAAATTATACTGCATCCCTTTTGGGCAATAAAGAATTTCTTATCCAATTGCAATGATATGAGGTTAAAGCGATAGACTCCGTTTTCAAAATCTAGCAAATACAACCAATCTCCCTCAATGGCATAATCTACTAAATTCAAATCTTAGTGAAAGTCCTAATTTAAAATTTTAATATACTTCAATCACAAATTTATTAACTTATATTATGAAATTATTTTACAATTCTAAAATACGCATTCCGTTACTTCCATTTATCAAATAGACAAAACCTCTATTGATAAACATTTTGAAATGTCCATTCACCTTCTTCCAATTCTGGATTTTGGACTATTCCAAAACTTTGTCTTTGATTGTGAATCTTATCAATTGTTGATGATCAACATAATAATAACACTCAGTATCGGTAAAAATCTATTAATGTTCATTTCCATTTTAGAGAATTAATAATTAATGGGTTGAATAATTTGTAAACTTTGTGCCAATATTATAATACAAATGATGAATTGTTCCATTTTTTTCCAGTAAGATCAAATTCCTATTAGAAATTGCGTATGACACCAATTCATGTGAAAATCCTTACTGGATTTCTTCTGTATTCAATGCATCAATGTCAATCTGCTGCATGTCACTTACCAAAGCAATCAGACTTTCAGGCTGTCTGTCCAAAGTTATAGATTAATAGTCGAATTTACAGATGGATTCCTCCATGTCTCCATCATATTCTATAGACATGTTTCTACAAAAGTTAAAATATAGTGATTACAATATCTAACCAAAATCCTCCAACGATCTCGAGAAAACTGTCTTTTCAGCCACCAATGGAACAAATTATGGGAAGCTAAAGGAATAATTAGTCCAGGTAATTTCGTTAGAAAGAACAAATAGAAATTAAGTAATTATAAACATAATTAATGGTTTATGTAAAATGAGATATTCTGCATTTTTGAAGATCAGCACTCAATCTATTACAATAAATTCATGATTTCTTCGATTGGTTTTTCGTTCAAAATCAAGTTCAAGGCTATTGAAGAGAAAGGATCCTCGGTTTACGTTTATAACCATTCTACTTAATTAATTACTTGTGGCTGCGTCCTAGAATTGGAGGAATTGGCTTTGAATTATAAGATTTAGGCCAGACAAAATCCTAAGTCTTTAAAATTCAATCTATTATTTCCAATTGTAGCATCAGTGTAATCATTCAGTTTAAATGATTTGGACTCTTCAATGTATAAAATAGACTCCAAGGTGATCTATTTCAGGACTAATTAGTGTTCTTGGGCAGAAATCAACCCCTAAATCAGATCTAAGAATATTGTTTTAATTTGCTTATTTGTCAATTCATCTAGGAAATTGAGAATTGTTTTTCGACAATATTAATACAAAATTAACTGGAAGGAAATGTGGACAATTTCTCTATTGAATTAGATACAAATACTTATTTCTTTAGCCAAATCATCAATCTTTTGAGTCTGTGCTGAATAGCTGTAAACCTTTTCAGGTGTCAGTATAAATTTGTTGTTTAAAGAATATAATTTCTAAATAGTCCAAATAAATACTTCTATTAAGTCAGATTTAATTGAAATTGGTTTAATTTGATATTTTATTTTTGACTTTATATCTTCGATCTACACATCCATAGATATATTTACAATGATGGGACATTTTTTGGATAGCAAATCTTAATCTAATTTTAGATAATCGAATTCGTAGATAGTCTAATCTCTCAGATTGATTTCGTTCTTCTCCGAAATATCTAGCTTGCAACTCGATATCTTCTAAATCGAAAACCATTTCTACTAAACATCCTGAGGTTGTCTTTTGTGTATTCTTTTTGATCTTTTCATGCCATATTAAAAATTGATATACCTTTCCAAAATCTATTCACTGCTCTAATGGACCTTACTCCAACTGATTTAACTCAAGTTGTCTGGGGATGGAATTTAATCCTATTGGCTGGAAGAATATATATTCATTTCAATTATTTATTATTAAATAATTGCCGATTTACATTAGGCTGAATAGGCTTTACAAATTATTTGTCACTTTGGATTCTTAAACAAAATTACAAATGCTTATTCAACCAAAATAATAAACAAACAACTTCTTTTTATTTTAATATTTAAATTATCGATTCAAAATTGGATCCCTTTTAATTTCTTAATACTCCTTGATTTAATAAAGGAGTATCTAAAATATTCGTAGTTGATTTAATAACAGAGTGTTTCATTTTATATTAAATATTTCTCTTTATTGCATAGATTAGAATTAATGATTCCAAATTCACCTGAAGCTGAAAAACTTAAAGAACTAGGAAATGAACAATTTAAATTGAGTAACTTCCAAAGAGCAATCGAATTCTACACTGCTGCTGCTGAGAAAGCCAATGGTAATCATCAATTGTAATTCATCTCTAGGCAATCAAAGACTTGTTTGTCTCTCAAATAGAGCATTTGCACACATCAAAATGGAAAACTACGGACTCGCCATTATAGATGCCGACGAGATTTTAAAAGAGGATTCTGGATTCATTAAGGCTTATTACAGAAAAGGTTCTGCTTATTTGCTATTGGGGAAGTTCGACGATGCTCGAAAAGAGTTCAAAAGGGTAAACAATTCATAATAATTTTGCTTAGGCTGACACTCTCACCCAAGGAAAAGATGCTGACATTTAGGCAAAACTGAAATAAATCAAGTAGGCAATCTACGAACGAGAATTTGCAAAATCCATCGAAAGACCAGATGAAGCGAGTGAGCCAATTGATATTAAGGACATCTTTGTTGAACAAGGGTACGATGGACCCAGAATCGACAATGATATCAGTGAAGTTACACCGGAATGGTAAGACTTATTAGATTATGATAAGGTGTGAGAAATTGATGAATCATTATAAAGATCAAAAGAAATTGCACAAAAAATACGCAGTTATGTTATTGCAAAAGGTGGGAGAAATATTGAAATCCCAACAAAACGTTGTGGAATATGATGTTCCTAAGTAAATATTTATTCATATATTTTCCAGAGATCTTGAGTTTACTGTATGTGGAGACACACACGGACAATTCTTTGATCTCTTAAACATTTTTAAAATAAATGGCAACCCCTCAGTCAACAGACCTTACCTATTCAATGGGGACTTTGTGGACAGAGGATCTTGGAGTGTAGAAGTCATCATGACTCTGTTTGCATGGAAAGTATGCAATCCAGAGATCATGCATTTGACAAGAGGCAATCACGAAAGCAGAAACATGAACAAGCTCTATGGATTCGAAGGGGAAGTCAAACACAAGTATGATGACAAGGTTTACGAACTGTTCTAAACTGTTTTCAACTATTTACCATTAGCTTACACTCTATCCAAATAAGTGATGGTTGTTCATGGAGTAAGATGACCTCTTTACTATTCTCTAGGGATTGTTCTCCAATGATGGTGTTACTATCAGTGAATTACAGAAATTGAATCGTTTCAGAGAAATACCTGAAGGTGGTCCCATGGCTGATATGTTGTGGAGTGATCCCATCAAGTAGAATGGAAGACATCCTAGCAAAAGGGGCATTTCTATATCCTTTGGACCTGACGTTGCTCATAAATTCTTAAATGAAAATGGCTTATGTAGATTTAGTACTATTTTAAAAGCTCTGTTGGTGAGATCCCATGAGATGAAGGATTAAGGGTATGAAGTGGAGGCTGATGGCAGAGTCATCACCATTTTCTCAGCTCCTAATTATTGCGATCAAATGAAGAACAAGGGGGCATTTATTATTTTCAGGGGAGGGGAAATGAAGCCCAAGTTCATTCAATTCGATGCTGTGGTATTTGCTGTGGTCTATAAATCATTTAGGAACATCCGAAGTTACCACCCATGGCTTATGCTAGAAATTACGGAATGTTTATGTGAAAACACAATATTAAATTTATGTTTTTGTGCAAAGAATAATTTACAATATGTAAGTTTTAAATAAATTCTTCATTTCCTTTGATCTCGGGAAAACCAGAAATATGCACATTCCAAATTGCGCATATAAAGTAATAGTTTAGATTAAGATTATTCTTAGAAATTCTAACAATCACTTGATTTATCGAAATTTCTAAAAATCATATTTAATTATTTTTTATGGATAGAGCAAAAGAAGAACATAATATTAAATAAAAGGCTTCCACTCCTTCTTTTTTAATTAAAACCTATGACATTTTGGAAGTATACAAATTATGTCTACATATTTATTAGAATCCTGATTATAATGAAATCATATCTTGGAATGAGGAGGGCACAGCATTCGTTGTAAAAAATGTCAATGAATTAGCTGAGAAAGTACTATTGCATAAATAGTTTAGGTGTTGCCAAATCACTTTAAGCATAATAATTATGCGTCTTTTGTAAGATAATTGAATATGTATGATTTTCATAAAATGAAAAATGAAGGGGGAGATAACGAATTTAGACATAAATATTTTTAGAGAGGAAATAAGTAATCATTGATTCCTATGTCTAAAAGGCATTTACTGTGTGAGATCAAGAGAAAGCAAGGAGAGCAGGTCGAGTAGTTTGACGAAAGAAATTAAAATTCAAGTTAGAATTGTAACATTATATGTCATTTATAATAGCCAATAATTCCATGGAAGTAGATATGTCCAAACTAAAAAATGATTATTAATTTTTTCTTAACGAAATGCTCGGCATTAAGGGAAAGTAACACGAATTACAGAAGGCATTGATTTTAATCATGACCCAAAATGATCATCTGATCAATGAAAATAAATTATTATGGCAAGTAATCTATTCTGAATCCATAATTTTCTAAAGGAAATCAAAAGAATCAGAGAAACCGACGAAAGAAAAATAGATACCTTGTCATACCTTTTAGCCACCTTGATCACCAACATGAACCAATCCCAAAACCAATAAACAGTTCAATAACTAGTAGGAGTGTAGGTGCCGCCCTAGACTCAAATTCCCCCTCAAGAACCAAGTAATAATTTAAATTTGAAAAAAGATAATCACATTGATTAACAATTTAATAATCTCTTAAATCTTTAACAATTAAATCAAAACAGTATGATATTTTAATAACCAAATTTAGAACCTGGATAGCAGAAGGATCAAAAACAACTCCAAGAGCATAACTCATTTTTGGAAAAAATTATGAAAACTTAATAGCAACAAGAACAGCAATTGCAATCAAGTATGAGTCTAATACTTATGTGATTAGTCAAACAAGACATTTCTTAATATGATAATGGTTTTATGAAGAAACAATGCAACAATCAATTTTAGAGATAACCATAACATATGGATTCTAATTTCATGGTCCAACAGAATAGTTAGGCCTTGATTTAATGTAGGTTATTATCTATAAAGTAGAACTAATGAGTTTATCTTAATAATAATAATCACAGTAACAGTAGCAATCGGGACAACAATTCTAGAACAACTTTTAGAATTATTTTGGATAAAATAAGGGAAATGAAAATTTTAGAGGATTTCCATTTTTATGAACTTTATATTTGATTATTATATAAGTTATTATTTAAAGATAGCCAGATTAAATATAATATTAATTAGAAAGTAAAATAACAGAAATGTTTTCTATTACTATTTTCAAATAAGATTTGGTCATCTCTAAGATGTAGAACAAGGTATAACCGATCTTTTCTGACTCCAGAACCCACAAATGATCAATAATACGTATGACAGTACAGAGATTTATAAAACGGATAGCTAAATTAAGGTAGATAATGAACCAATTGTCGTTTCTAAGTTAATAATTTTTATATAAATATTTTATTAAATGACTCAGGTAGCTTCAATTTAGAACTTACTCATTGATGATGATAATTCGACTCTAAGACAATAATAAGGATTGGGCATTGCTAAAAAAATAAAAAAGAAGGAGAAACGATGCTTTTGTAGACAATAGAAACAGAAAAAAATATATAAATTTATTTCACCAGAGGAATCCTCTTATGAATGTGATGGATGGGAAGAGGAAGACTATTTTAATAGATAGTCCGAAAATCGTAGATAGAACAAGGAAATAACAGATCTTAAATGCGTTGCTTGGAACCTCGAACTCTTCATCAAAAATGCAAAAGAATAACTTGCATATTTGGAGGGAACTATGCAGTCAAATCTTGCAACAAATTGATTTTCACTTTTTTCTTTATTATAATTTTATCAACTATACCCTTACACACTTCTTGTAATGGCTTAAATTTAATCACCATGTCCTTTTTCATTCTCCCAAAATAATTCCATATTTCAACCAAAACCATAAAAATGCTGGTATCTCGTGATGAATTTATTGATCTCTCATTGAGTAACAATTGACCAGGAATATGAGAATTTTTAAATGACTTTATTTGCACGTGGATTTTTAAATTTCATTTTCCTTTATGAATTTTAGCAATTACTAAAATTCAGGAAATCCTTTAAGTAATTTCAACAAATAAATCTAGATAACCCACTTTGTAGACCAATTTATAACAATCTCTTCAATACAAAGGTTAATATTAAATTTTACTTTGTTGCGGATAAACGTAAATAGTATAAAACAGAATTTGTAAAATTTACCTTTTAAATGTTACACAAATGACTTTGTTATATATATATATATCATGTAATGTATCTTATAAAAAGTTGAATAGTTTATACGATCAACACACAAATTGTATGTTTAAAAATATACTTTTATATTCCAATATAAAATTTTGTATTTAATAAAAATTACTGAATAATGTTAATTAAGTAAATTCTGTTACTAAAAATAGATAAATGAAGATGATAAATTGCAGAACTATGTGAAATAGATAAGAAATGAAACAAAGATGTCAAATTAGTGAAAGATTGAATGAGATAAATAAGTAAAGATAAGAACAACATTGTGCAGGTTAGATTTTTTTAAATTATGAAACTTAGAAAAATCAGTATTTCTCAAATTAATTAAAATATGCAAATATCCATAAAAAGGTTTAGAGTGCAATTTTGATAATCCATCTTAATTGTAACAAATAAAAAAGTTTAAACCATAATTAATAAATATTATTTATTTCTAATTTAATTACTTATTTATGAATTATGCTGGCAATCAAATTCTTTAAACTTTCTAGGATTGGAGGAAATATGTATGAAAACCCAATGTTATAGAGGTTTGTTAGATTCTAATTTAATATAATAATCACACAATCAAATCATCCAATCGCATTCACTTAATCTTTACGAGGTTTTATTTTCTGATGGTCTATATTCTGCTATGAATTTATCTCTTTTATTTTGTAATTCTTAGATAATTTTGACTGCTGAATGAAAAAGTCCATCAGTAGATTTGCCACATTCAGGACACTTTTTTGCAGTAATGATGCATTTCTCACAAAAGAAATGATGGCATTTAGTTTGAACAGGCTTGTTTAATTATGACTAGCAAACGCTACATGTTTCAGGAACATAGAATTCTTCGAGTTTCTATTTAAATTCAAGATCTTCTTTTTCTTACTTACCCATTCTTCTTGTTTTTTATTGCTCTTGGTATTCCTTTTCTTGTTCCCATCCTGATTTATAGTCTCCTCTATCATGAATGTAAATGCAAGAGTCTCCAAAAGTGCAATATCCTGTGTCATGATAATCTTTACACAACATAGGATTGAAATCAAAAGTGCAAGAAAATTTAACATTTGATGGCATGGCAATGGGAGCATTCAAAGAAGTATTTTTCTTGGGAGGCAAGACTTGTCCTTTTTTGACATCATCAATTGAATGAATAGATTTTAATCTTTGAAGGGTTTCAGCAATTTCATTTTGATAGGGTTTTGCTTCAGGTGCAACTTTTTCAACAGCGAAGTTATTCTAGTGTTATAGTACGAAGCCAGCTTTAAATTTTGTTTCTTCTAGGACTGGCAATATAATTTATTTCTCGTTTTGTTCATTTTTGATTCTCTTTTAGACTTCAGGTTCTTTCGTTTCTTGTTCATTGACTTAAATGCCATTCAATACATCCTCCTTTTTTTAGATTTTCCTCTTATTAAACATGTCTATGTGATCTCTACTTTATTATAATTTATATTAATGTTTTAATATTTGAATTGAGTTCCATTACAGAAAGCATATTTAAATGAGAATATTGTATTTAAGATTTGAATGGTTTTGTAAATGGGATGGGAAGCATTTAGAAATTAAAAAAGAAGGGAGGAATAAAATAGAATTTGTGTTTTGTTTTTTATTATTTGGAATATAATAAATCAATGCTTTTGTGATGGTGTATCATCGAAATCTAGGGATATGTTTGAATAGTCTTACCTGATGGGAATGATTCATTCATGCCCCACCAAGACTCGTTGTATGGGTAATCTCTAAAATAGGGCAAGTGGGGATCAAATTTACCATCGTTGACTGGTCTTGATTTGTAAAAACCCAAGGGATCGAATTTCAATTCTTTATCTGAGTAAACAATATATCTGGTTGAAGTGCTAGAATATGGTCGACATTCATCGACGTATAAAAATGCATCATAATTGATCTCTAACCAATTGACCCACTTGTTTTCCAATTCTGTGAATTCTACCTTCTACTCTTGACTCAAATCTAATAGTTTGCATAGGTAATGTACTTGCATAATTATTATTCAATTCCTATAATCTATTAAAATCTTTTTGGGCCACTTGCATCTCGTTATAGAATCTAATATGATCACCCTTGAAATTCTCCAATTGGGAAGTGTAATGTCTCCTTATGGTTGCCCTAAGAATATTAAGTGAGACGCACCTGTATAATCTGGTAATTCTTTGAGTCTAAGAGAGAGTGTCAGGATGCTTCACTCCATAAGCAAGCAAATTAACCATCTCGGACCACTTAAAATTCTTCACAGCCAAATAAGCTTTGCTCATTAAAATCTTTATATTAAATATATTATTTTATATGCAGCTTTCTTTTACTATTAACCCATCCTGTTTTGGATTGTTTGTCCGACCCAAATCGAATGCCCAAGGCAAACAATCCGATAAACAAGATTCAGATGAAGAACCCAAAGTAAGTATCGCATTTCCTACTAAGTAACGCGATGCTCAATCTCGTCCGAATAATAACAATTAGTTAATGATGAAAAACAGGTCAATAACAATATGTTCTAACACATCCACATTGCCAGAGACTCTCTCCACCTCCTTTCACAACCAAGAACTCAACCAATCTGCGTTAGATTAAAATAAGGAAGATATATTTTACAAAACCATGCCTACTTCCTTTCAGTAATTCCAGGTCAAAAACAAGAGAAGATATGAACCCTAAGCTCAAATCACCCAATATCAAATTAAATTGGACTAAGTACTTACTTCCCACATATCTAGATTCCTGGAGATTAGAGAACCACCTTAATGATAAGGAACATTCCAAACAAATATACTCAGCCCATGTTGCTGGAGAACTTTGATATCAATCACAAAGACAATTATGACTTTTTTTATCTCCCCATAGATTTTACTGTAAGTTTTCTATGTAACATAGAACAAATGCAATGTTGGGTATGCCTTCATCAATTTCTTGGGTTCCAAATTCATCCCCAAATTCTTTCTAGAGTTTCATGGAAAAAAGTGGAAACTCTTCAACTCAGACAAAGTAAAATGTCAATTAATTTAGATATGTGAAATCACCTATGCAAGAATCTAGGGAGTGGAACAATTGCAAGGGCACTTTCAATATTCAACCATCATGTAAGAGAAGGTATTCCATTTAATAATTCTGTAGGACAAGAGACTTAAGCCCATTTTCAAAAAATATCAATCAGATCAACAATTTAAGCGAAAATGATTTCAATAAAACTATCTTATATTCTAATTATAAATTACTTTTAATTCAATTTAATTATATTATATTGCAGCCCAATATAGTACCAATTTTTTGTATCAATTATTCACACAAACACGAGTAGCTACAAATTCTCCACTACTTGGTGTCCACATTGCTGAACCATTTATATTGATAGCCGCCAAAAACTAAATTCAAATAATGTGGTAATTTATGCGATTTTAAAATTTTAATTATAAAAATTGGAGTATTTAACTTCACAAATACAGAGGTGAGATTAATAAAATAATTAAATGAAAGCTCTCCTTCTTCTTGCAATCAGCTACGTAGTCCAATGTTGGTGGGATGTTGGCCACATGATGACTGCATAGATAGCTAAGAACTACTTAAGAGACAATCGTCCAGACACCTTGGCTTGGGCTGATTCGTTGGTTTAAGACTTGAACCCACTTACCGATGGGAAGTCTAACACATTTGCAGAGGCTGCTGTGTGGATGGATGACATCAAGGAAACAGGAACTTCATTTATGAACGATTGGCATTATACAGACAGGCCCATAAATCCAGATGGCTTACTGATTAAGATAGATGATCAAAGCAGAAACATTAATTCTATTTATGCAATTAACCAAGCAGTTTCAGTGCTCACTAATTCAAAAACTGCTAAGAATAGACATACAGTGTTTAAAGCCTAAATGTTAAGGGTGCTTCTCCATGTCATTGGAGACTTACATCAACCATTGCATGATACTACATTTTGGAATTCAAGTTATCCGAATGGTGATTAAGGTGGAAATTTCATGAAAGTGCAGGTAAAATATTGAAATATATGTGTAGTTGGAGAATGGAACCTTAGTGAATTTGCATTCATTTTGGGACGCAGGAGCATTTGCTTTCAATCCCAATAACTCTTTTCTGGTTAGGCCTCTGAGTTAAAGTGATCAGGAATATTTAAATAAATGGTCATTAGACGTAATTAAAAAGTATCAGTTTACGAAATATAGCAATTTGGATATGACGTATTATACGCATTAATATTTAAATAGTAACCCATCAGTTTGGACATATGTTGGATATAGATAAGCACTTCAGTTTGTATACCCAATGATTGCTGGGTCAAATAACTACAACAAGGACTATGTCAAATAAGCATAAGAATTCTGCGAAGAGAATTTAGCAATAGGAGGATATCGTTTGGCTTAGAAACTAATCGACATCTACGATAAAATATTATTAAACGAAGCCAAATTATCCTTGGTGGATTGATTTTTGTAATTTTTGTATTTAACTCATTCTCTCCTGTTATATTTTTATATTGTTCTGTATTATGCATATTAAATATATATTTTCAACTCACTCTTATTATCTTATCTCTAATTATTTAGTATTGTTATTCCACAAGGCTATGTATTCTCCATTGTCAGTCAAACTGCCACCTCTATAATTGTCTGTAATTTTCTATTGGACTCCATATCTCCCTGTTGTTTATTGGAATAATATGTAAATGCAGTCTAGATGACGACAGAAGATGGATTGCAATTACTGATTGTAGAACATGTGAAAGAAATCAAAGTAACTCATTTTTGATTTGCTTAGTTCCAACTCTTGAATCTACTCGAATGATTCAACTGATTCCATATACTGATAAAGCAGTATGATTCCATTGTATAATTTAGTTGCAATCAGCTTATCGTTGATAACACAAACTGAATGCACCCAGTTTTCATAATCGTTCTATATCACCTACTTGAGTCTCCATTATTACTATTCATCCAAATCATAGATGATTATAGTTTTATCATATGACCCAGACACTAACAAGGTGCCTGGCTAATTTAAACTTAATGAGTAGACATCCTTTTTGTGATCCTGTAGAGTTTAATAGCATTTCCATTGTGGTTATTACGATGTCAGTAAGGATTCCTACATCCAAACTTTGATTTTATTATCGTCTCTACTAGAAAAGATCTGATCTTCATATTAGTTCAGGATAACACAATTGATGCAAAAACTATTGCCTTCTAAAATCTGTATGCATCCCCATTCGCTGTTACTAAACTCCTTCCATAACCTAAGTGTCTTATCTCGACTTCCAGAAACGAACCAATTATTTTTGCGACTGAAACAGAGGCAAGTGACTTCCTTGTCATGTCCCTTTAAAGTTTGGAACAATTCCAATTTCCCATTGTCGAAAGTCCACACTTTAATTAGTTCCTCTGATGTGCTAATCATTATGGAATTGTCTTTGTTGAAGGCTGTGGCTAAGCATTTTTCCTTCTGGGCAGCCTTCCCCACTATTTCCTCATTGATAATAAGATTGGTAGTTAGTGATTCTTTGAGTGTCTCCATATTACTTTGTATAGACTTAATGTTGTTTTAATAGTTGGAAAGAGTAGTCTGCAGTTGTTGCTCCTTCTTCATTTGAACCACAGAGTAACCAGCCTTAATTAGTGAAAACTCATTCCCTTACTAACTTAATTGTAATCCTACATTCTGCAATCCACTGATCGTCAAATACTCATTGATATCGAATTGCCATTGCACCGATTGAGCTTGTTGAATAACTCCGACAATCTTCTCAATTCTCTCATTGATCTATTTACTAATTTCGTTGAGAGACTGTGAGATGGATTCTGAAAGTTGATGAATAACCTTCTTGAATTCCAAGAAGTCATAAATCTTGTTTTTTCTATAATTTCTAATCTATTATTTTTCATCTTCCTTCAATTTCTTGAATTTCTCCAGAGCATTTTTTAAAGGAACTGCATCATTCAAAGGAGTGCAATTCAAACACTTGGCCCTATTGTTAATGGGTGTGTCTTTCTTGATATCAATGTAACTGATGGGCTAATTATGATTGGGACAACTCACATTGCTGGAAAATGATTACAACATTTATAATACAACAATCAATTAATTAATTCTAAGAAGGAAAATTGGAAATATCATTTTATTATAAATTCAATTAACCTCAACAGAGTCTGTGATAAGTCATTCCAAAAACAAGATGGCCAATTAGAATAAAGAGGAAAGGGAGTGTTATATATACTCTTTTCCTTATTATCAATTTACAAGGATATTTTGAAAAAATGCGTTAGCTCCAAACCTCTTCACTTCTATCGCAATATCAATCTATGTTATCACTATTAGTTATTCCAACACTCATTTCCGAGTAGCTCTATTGTGCAGCATTATTCAAAGTGACTCTTGTGATATTCAGATCATTTTTAAACCTCACTTAATATGGAAAATCAAAATATATATATTAATAATCTGAAATTCTTATTTTAGATCATTATTCATAATTCTTTATGATTACAAGATATCTAGAATAATCGAGAGTTAAAGTGAGAAATTAGACATCCTGACTAATACATTAAATTATAGGGATATTTATAGATTAGGAGCTTTAATAAATAAAATTATTTCTATTTAATATTAAATATTAAGATACCATGAACTATTAAGATTGAAATCAAGAATCCTAAGAGTTTATTTGGAATTAATTAAACAACTTGAATCACTATTAACAGTCTATAAATATCAATCATTTTAGAAATTTTTTGCCTATATTTATTAATCTAATAGCATTTAAACAGATGTCTTTGAAAAAAGAGATTATTTTAACAGTTTAAAATGCTGTAATATCTATCTTCATTTCTATATTTGATGTTTAACCATATCTAGGGTTCAGAATAATATTCTATAGATTTGTTTGAACCTGTTTCTTAATTTACGCATGATGATTTCAGAATATTAGTATCAAAAGCAATCTATTATTATTTTAATACAAAGATTGTAGTTGAATCTAAAATGGCTTATAGTAGTAAGTCAATTGGATTTGATTTATTTGAACATTATTTGCAATATAATAATTATAATTAAAATAAATGGGAAAGAAGAAACCAGATAGTTTCCTAAGTTAAATGTCTAAGTTGTTTAATGGCGAGAAAATCATTAAATTAACAATTAAGAGAAGTATGGAACTTATCGATAATTTCTAGATTTGAAAGAACAATATCCACAACTTCGAAAGAGATTGAGAAGAAAATAGAAGTAGCAATTATTAAATGAAATCAAAACTGCCAATGATGTTAATGAAATCATCATTAGGTCATAAACTCAGAAATTAACAATTTCTACATCTTCAAATAAATAGTAAATCAATAAATTTGCAGATTCTTTGTCGAACATATATCGCTTATATTGTCATGATCAATAGAAATAAATTAAAGTAAGTCCATGTCTATTTAGAAAAAACCTGTGCCATTGCCAACTCAGCCCAATCCAAAATCTAAGACTCAATTGAGATTGAAAGCCAAGAAATTGAGAAACAAAGAAAGAAGATAAAAAAGAAATGAAATATCAAAATTAAAGAAAAAGGATTTGCAGAGACAAAAAACATTTGCAAGCAAAAAAAGAGAAGATTAATAATAATGATATATATATACGATTTAGTACGTGTTTAATTAATATTGTTTGTTTTAGATTAAATATATATAATATTAAAGAGACTAATTAATCAAATTTAAGACTTCTTTGTTACTCTCCTCAGGGTAAGTCTAGAGTGTCTATACTTCTATTTCTATTAAACTTATGAGTCATTAGTTGTATTCTCAGATTCATCAATCAGAGTCGCATATTTACTTACCAACACATGAAAATACTTCTCAACATCAACATGCATAAATAGTTGATTCTTCATATGCATAGCATAAATATCATTTGTTAATCTAAAGATTTCTCCCCGCAAGGTACCAGCTTCTGCAAAATCTCTACAAACTCTCAATTTCTATTTGTAATATTTTAGGTCCATTCTATATTTCTTAATTTGTTGTTGATCTTTCATATGCTATCTTATTCTATCCCTCATTAATTCAAATATAAAGTATTTCCTCATTTATTAAGCTAAATCTTTATCTTTCAACACTTAAAACCAAGTAACTAATCCTTTATTTCTCAAAGCAGCCTATTTCCATTTGATTTCCTCATCCTTTATTTTATCATTCAAATTATCCCATTTGATAATCATCTCACTTTTGTATTTTGTGTAATTTTCTTCGAATTAAAGAACATACTTCTTGATAATTTGAAGTTTGTTTCCTAATTTTAGCATATGCACTTTTAGACAGTAAATTTTAGATCTCTATTATAAGATAGGTAATATTTTTTGAGCTTAATGATTTCTAAGAGTACTCTTAATGGTTTTGGTTTTGGCCTTGAGCGACATAAAACTGTCAACCAAAATTCGTGTATCCATGGATTCTCCTTTCGTACGTATCATAGTTTTTTTCATTTATCTTAACAAGGATTTGATTCGAAAAGCTACTAATCTGTTCTTCTTGATTCTTTCCTTTTTATGAGAAAATGCATCAAAGATTTTTGAGCTCATTTTAATAAGACTAATAATGATTGCCCATTATTATTCAAATATGTCTTTTTGGCTTTTCTTCTCATTGATAATTTTAGTCAGGATTTTTTCTTGATTGGAGAGTTTCTTGGCTTTTATTTGATATTGCTTTTAGATTTTAGCTTGTGATTTGGATTGTCTTTAGAAGTTCCTTGTTGATAGAACTTTGAGGAATCTGTCTGATCGTGATATTTCATCTTAATATCTATTTTTTTTAATTCCTGCCTATTCTTTATTGGAATTGATTATATATTAAAAAGATTTGGAATGAGAAAAATTAAACATTTATAAGAGTGACGGTGGTGTATCTTAAACAGTTTTAACTCTTTAAATTTCTTCAGATTGCTCATTAATTAAGAGATTGAACTAAAGTTCTGAATCTTTACGAGTAATGGCTGAGATATAAATAAATTCACCTTTGATTACTGAAACAACAAATCCTCTGTTGTTAATCATTTACTCACAATTGTAATTGGTGGGGAAGGGATGAACTTGTGAAATCATCAATTAGAATTCACTCGAACATAGAACTTAACAGCCAAAAGGTGCCATTAAATTCTCGCAAGAAATTCTTAAGTACTAGTACTCCATTGCTTTTGTAAAGTAAGTCTTTCCAAATAGAATGGTATTATTGTTGTGTTCATTTTAAATAACTGGGTCATTTCTGTAGATGATTTGAGTTTAGAAGTGAGAAACCCTTTGGTTCTGACTGGCTTTCTGATAAAGGGATTTTTTGGTTGGAGGCATCCTGCTATCGAAAAAGAATTGAGAGCTGCAAATTTATTTTAATGAGCGGGAGGCTTCTCTTTTAAAAATGGTATCACTTGTGTCAGTTTTAAGATTTTCTTTCATGTAATATGATATTTAATTTATATATTTGTTATATATAATATTTCATAAAAATCATAATGTTTTTTACTTTTTATTACTTAAAGCAATCACTCCCAACGCAGTGGTCGCTAGTGCCAACAAAGACATCGATGATAAGTATGTGAAGGCCTTTTGATAGATTCTTCTTGATGATTTCTACAAATACATCTGAATCACAATGCAAACGATTGATCCAAGCAATAAGGATTTAGTTTTGTTAGATAATCTACAAAATTGTTGAAATCATAATACTTTCTTAGATTCAATTTATGACTTTCCTTATGCACTATTGGTTTATGCAACAACAACGAAACGACATGCAACAAGGTTTGCGAGTTATTTTTCCTTTTTCTCTAGGTATATTCTTCATAATCTCCATATCTATCCCAATGTTCAACCTTTACTGGTTGCTGTATTATTTATTAATGCATTTGTTTGTCCTGATTAATCTATAATTCATCTTCCTCTTGTATATAGTTCTCCACCAATTCCCTTTTAATTGGTTCTGGAAACAAATTAATCGTTCCCTTTCTCAGAATTGCTTCCTTCAATTAAGGATTGATATCTTCAAATGATTCAATGATCTCTTCTGGAGATTTTTTAATAAGGAATGGACTTAGAAATACTCTTACATGTCTCTTAATTGTCTCGAAATACCATATATCGCACAAGATGTCAAATAAGGATCTTTCCAATAGAATCTTCCTTAGTTTATTAGAGACGTTGTTCAGGAACCCTTTTCTCTTGATTTTTGCCCATCTGATTTTGAACAATACCAAAAGGGAAAAAAATGTAAGAGCAATAATGATTGTGAACTTAAGTGATATGAAAGTGAACCATATGTAGGTTAAGCAACTGAACAAAAGCAGAGCCGATAACACTTCTATGGTTTTGAGATCAATTTATGTCATTTGCATATAATTTATCATTAAAAATATATTTTGAATAAAGATGACTAATGACTAAATTTAATTATTATAATAGATGATGGTTCAGTTCACAAATTTAGCACTTCCTGCTTTGTTCTATTGGGATGCTCCTTGTCCCTGTTCTGCTGGCTTCAAAATTTAAAAAGAACACATGAGCGATTCATCGACAGTCATCATGGATCCTAATTTAATTACGAATATCAATCACCTGCATTATCGAATTCACCACAATAATTGGGAGCTGAAAACAGTGTGACCAACTGTCTTTTACTGAAAAACTCATATCCATCTTCGACTACCTATATGTGATATACATAATGCATTTTTACTTGATGAGCTCTGCATATCAAATCCAATTCATGCTTTTTCAGAAAGACCTGAACGATCTCTTGGCTGAATACGTATGAAACTCCTCGTTCATTGTCAGCCCATCCTTGCACATCCTTATCAGGATCAGACCATAATAAATCACAGAGCAACCCTGTGTCTGGAACATCAGTTGGTCTCATAATCCTTCTGATTTGTTCCAAGTTGGATAATTCAGGTGACAATCCCCCGTGCATGCACAAAATCTTTTCGTCAATTAATGCAGCCACTGGCAGACAATTAAAGCAATCAGTAAAGGTCTTCCATAATTTTATAGTATATCTTCTCTTGCCTATATTGGACAATCGATCTATTTACATTCATCGTAGAATCCATATATTCTGTTAATGGATGCACATTCATGATTGCCTCTCAACAAAAAGAAATTCTCAGGGTATTTTATTTTGTATGCTAAAAGCAGGCAGATCGTTTCCAGGGATTATTTTCCTATCAAATAGATCATTTGATTTACCTCTATCAACATAATCACCAAGGAACAGATAATTACTCTCAGGAGGGTATCCGCCATATTCAAACAATCTGAGCAAATCGAAATATTAACCATGCACATCCCCTACAAACTCATACTATCATAAACGTACCGCATATTTTTAATGGAGCCTCAAGTTCCAATAAAATTGGTTGAGAAATAAAAATGTCTCTCGCTTTTATACACAGCCCCCTGACTTCTGCCTCTGTTAAGTTTACATTTTTCCCTGGTTTGCTTCCTCTCACACTCAACAGTCTTTCAATGATATTATCTACGTCGATTTCACCCTTATTATCCTTGCTCATATATTATAATTTAAAATTTAAATCAATATATATATTTCCAGATGCAATCATTCTCCTAATCACACAAGCACACCATCATCGACGACATGCTTTGGAAATATACCTCTCCTGATTTGTTCATCCAAGGCTCAGAACCAATCAACTTTGATTCCCATTTTATTTGCTACTCCTTCACAGAATTCGACGAAGAAGCACACTAAATAACCCAATAAACAGACACCTTGAGAACAGTAGTGCTGTTCGAGAATTCAAACTCAATACCTCTCGCTCTCTCCAGTGCTCTCAGAACCATGTTGAAAGGAGAATAAGCATTTTTCGAACTTAGCCAAGTGTATGCTCTCACCTAGAAAGAGATCGACATCCACATAGACAATCTGACACCCTTGAAAATGTAGAAGAAACAATATTGGCTAATAAAAATAGAGAATTCCTTTGAGTATCAGGGGATAAACTCACTGAACTAACAATAAATAGAATAATACATAGAGGAAGTTAGGAAGTATGCTGGATCCATATTTCAACAATCCCATTATCGTTCAGCAATCTCTATCTATGAACTGATTGGTAGGATAAAAGCGGAAGATACACAGAGGGAGTATTCTAAAAAGATTTTAAAGGAAATAAGCAAGTCCTTCTCAAACAGAGCAGTTTGCTACATCAAATTAAAGGAGTGGGGTATGGCAGATTAGATGTGCGATGAGGCTTTGAGCTTTGATAATGAAAACGAAAAAGGTAGGCCATCTGAAGTAACGTAGCTCTGTTGATAAAAGGTAGAGCAAATTATGAATTGCAAGATTACCAATCTGCTCTTTAATTGTTTAAGGCTATTTTGATCTAATTTCCTAATACGGACAACAAAAAAGAAGTCCAGTAGTATCTGTAGAATTGTGAGAAAAAGCTCTAAGTGAATAAGGTTGATTTTGAATGATATTTAATTTAATTGCATATAACGATTGTGATGTTCACATTATTGATGTGATCAAAAACGGTAGCACAATATATATTTGATTGATATTGTGNGCACATTCATGATTGCCTCTCAACAAAAAGAAATTCTCAGGGTATTTTATTTTGTATGCTAAAAGCAGGCAGATCGTTTCCAGGGATTATTTTCCTATCAAATAGATCATTTGATTTACCTCTATCAACATAATCACCAAGGAACAGATAATTACTCTCAGGAGGGTATCCGCCATATTCAAACAATCTGAGCAAATCGAAATATTAACCATGCACATCCCCTACAAACTCATACTATCATAAACGTACCGCATATTTTTAATGGAGCCTCAAGTTCCAATAAAATTGGTTGAGAAATAAAAATGTCTCTCGCTTTTATACACAGCCCCCTGACTTCTGCCTCTGTTAAGTTTACATTTTTCCCTGGTTTGCTTCCTCTCACACTCAACAGTCTTTCAATGATATTATCTACGTCGATTTCACCCTTATTATCCTTGCTCATATATTATAATTTAAAATTTAAATCAATATATATATTTCCAGATGCAATCATTCTCCTAATCACACAAGCACACCATCATCGACGACATGCTTTGGAAATATACCTCTCCTGATTTGTTCATCCAAGGCTCAGAACCAATCAACTTTGATTCCCATTTTATTTGCTACTCCTTCACAGAATTCGACGAAGAAGCACACTAAATAACCCAATAAACAGACACCTTGAGAACAGTAGTGCTGTTCGAGAATTCAAACTCAATACCTCTCGCTCTCTCCAGTGCTCTCAGAACCATGTTGAAAGGAGAATAAGCATTTTTCGAACTTAGCCAAGTGTATGCTCTCACCTAGAAAGAGATCGACATCCACATAGACAATCTGACACCCTTGAAAATGTAGAAGAAACAATATTGGCTAATAAAAATAGAGAATTCCTTTGAGTATCAGGGGATAAACTCACTGAACTAACAATAAATAGAATAATACATAGAGGAAGTTAGGAAGTATGCTGGATCCATATTTCAACAATCCCATTATCGTTCAGCAATCTCTATCTATGAACTGATTGGTAGGATAAAAGCGGAAGATACACAGAGGGAGTATTCTAAAAAGATTTTAAAGGAAATAAGCAAGTCCTTCTCAAACAGAGCAGTTTGCTACATCAAATTAAAGGAGTGGGGTATGGCAGATTAGATGTGCGATGAGGCTTTGAGCTTTGATAATGAAAACGAAAAAGGTAGGCCATCTGAAGTAACGTAGCTCTGTTGATAAAAGGTAGAGCAAATTATGAATTGCAAGATTACCAATCTGCTCTTTAATTGTTTAAGGCTATTTTGATCTAATTTCCTAATACGGACAACAAAAAAGAAGTCCAGTAGTATCTGTAGAATTGTGAGAAAAAGCTCTAAGTGAATAAGGTTGATTTTGAATGATATTTAATTTAATTGCATATAACGATTGTGATGTTCACATTATTGATGTGATCAAAAACGGTAGCACAATATATATTTGATTGATATTGTGTAATTAAAGTGATAAATTATGTATTTGATTTTGTCAGCGTTAACAATTTGCTCTAACGCAATCGCTCCTCATGTGCTGACGTAAGGACCCTTCACTTAACCCAAAGAAACTCTTCAATTCAAATAGCTCTTGGATCACAGCGACCCAGCCAATACTCAGACTTGCCAATAGAGATACCATGTGTATTCCTAATATTTTAATCCCATTAAAGGTGGAGTTATCTTATATATTTGTGGAGAATGGAATTGCCAAGGTGTAGGTGACAACTCATTACCCTTCTAATTGGCTAAGGACTTAGGCGCAATTGTTATAGCATTAGAACACAGATTCTATGGGCAGTCTCAACCCTTCGGAGCAGATTCATGGAGTTTGAAGAACTTGTCTTATTCAAATGTCCATCAAGCCTTGGATGATCCTGCCTATTTTATATTGCAATTGAAGAGACTTAAACTTCATAAATCGATTGCCTTGATACATTAGATGTCTCTACATAGGTATGCAATCGGAGGCTCATATCCAGGAGCTTTGTCAGCTTGGTTCAGATACAAATACCCGCATTTGACAGTCGGTAATTTGGCTAGCATTGGAGTCATCAACACAATCCTTGACTTTTGGTAATTCGACGATCAAATTAGAAAGAGTACAAGCAAGAGTGGTGAACAGTGCATATACACTTAAAAACATCTAGATGTCCTCTCTACTTACAGTCGCTGAATAGTTATGTCGATAAGAATCTCAAGAACTTCAACACCAAAAAGGCATTCAAGGAATCTTACAGATATAAAAAGATGACCGACAATTAATTCAAATGGCTCTGGGCTGACACCATTGTCTAAATGATCTAATCTGGATAGAGAACCAAGTTCTGCGAAACTCTAGAGTCCTTGCCATCAATTGAGCAGATGGCTGAATACCTCAGAGATATAGCTTTATCTCGAGGAGGCAGTTATAAACAATATGGTGCTTACTATTTAAGAAATGAAACCGTTTACTAGAACACCATATTCCGTCAATGGTATTTCTAGTGTTGCTCTGAAGTTGCTTAGTTATAAACAACCCCACAGGTAATGTCCAATCGATGTTTATAATAGAATAAAGAATCCTTAAGATCTTATGAATTGCATTAGATTGGTGGAGAGAATGGTGCAATGATGCTTACTCTCAGGGTGAAGTAATTTGGCCAGATGCGAGAGTAACTGAAGCCCATTTTTGAGGATTGTATATGAATGTTGATCACTTGATCATGACCAATGGAGGGGAAGATCCTTGGCAAACAGCCTCCTTGATTAAACCCACTAAAGCTAACAGCAAGGTTATTACCTACTTAATCGATTGTGATGATTGCGCTCATTGTGTAGATTTGAATGCTCCCAGTGATGATGATCCAGTTATTCTTACATAAACTAGATAGGCTATCGAGAATACATTTAAATAGTGGCATGATTAATTTTGGAGTGAAACTCTTGTTGAGTGAATACCAAATATTATAGAAATATATATATAATCAGTTATTATGGTTTTCATACCATTCACAAAATTTTAGCAATTGATTTGCATTCATTTATTCGGCATAAAGCTTAATTTTAGCCAGAGTTGTGTTGTCAATTAAGAGGGATAGTGATTTCTCGCACAATGACTTCAAATTTGGGATCAGGTAATAATCAGCCATTTACAATAATTGCCTGTAGAATTCAACCGATTATTAATATTGATCACATTATAACTAAAATAGAAACCAATCTTACGTCTCCTGCGTAAATGAAGTATAACAGCTATTCAAAAATAATGAAGGAACAATCATTGATATAGACTTTCTATTATTGATGTTTGTACTCCCATTCAAACATCTTATTGAATATTTCGTATTGAGATAAAATAATTTTGTGTGCATATAATTGTTTGTCCTCTACCACAAAAATGATATCACTGAATTTAGACTAATTGAAAAAACCTCTAAAATACTGGTTAATAGAGATATTATTAAAATCAGTCACAGAAATGTTTGGAGGAGGATCAGTATCAATAATAAAGAAGTCTTTGAAGTAATGTGATCCACAAGACCCCCCGAAAATATAAATAAGATTACCAATGGCTGTCATACTATGACCGGCTCTGGCCTTATCAAATTATTCATCATCCTGAAGTTCTATGATACTCCAGGCATTTTTCACTGGATCATAACATTACAAATCTCCAAAACATGTAGTTTAAGGCCCACTGCCACCAAACAAGTATATCTTATTGTCTATAGTATTCATGCACATTCCCGCTCTGGCACTGGGAGATTGAATTGGTTTTAATTCACTCCATCTGTTCGTTGTCACATCATAACAATGCAAATCATTGAGTCTTTTTGAGCCATCCCAACCTCCAAAGATAAACAACTTGTTTTGCCAGACTGCTGAACTGTGATTGGCTCGTGGTGGGGGTCTCTAATTCTCAGCTGTCTATACTAGTTTCCACATGTTAGTCTTGGTATTGAAACTATGTAAATCATTCAGATAGTCCTTCCCATCTCCTCCTCTGAAGATATATATCAACTAACCAATCAAATCTGCACTGTGCATATTGCATGGGCCTGGAACCTTAAATGTATTGTGAAATCATACTTCTCCCATAGTATTAACTAGTGTCCAAAACAAACAATCCAGATCTAATACATACACATCTCGACTGGCATAAGTTCCACTTCCCAACCATCCACCAATCACATACATCTTATTTTCTACCACAGTGGCTGTGTGTCCATTTCTACTCTCTGGAATTCTACCGTTTGCTTTACACTTCGTCCAATTCCCATCCTTATAGATATGAATGTCGTTGTGATTCTTTTTGGAGTCATATCCTCCGAATATAAATATCTATTTCTTGTAATGTATGGATGTATGATTTTTAATAGCAGGACATTGGTTTGCATTACTGCGAATTACTTTCACTGCTTGTCTTTCATATGAACACCAATTCGGCGACTAGCCATTTCCGTCATTCTAAAACATTTATTTATAAAATATAATATATAAATTATAAATTATAAACAAAAATATTCATTGCTTTTTTATTTATTTAGACTTGCTTTTAATGTCCCCACTTGGCTTATCTCCACCCTTCTTATTTTTAGAGTCTCCCCCTTACTTATTTACTCCACTCTCCTACAAATTCTTAAAAAAAGTGCTCGTCTTATCAAATTTAACACTCTCCTTATTCTTTTATTACTTAATGAAACTCATCTGCTTCTTCCCTTGCTGATGCTGATTGTACATGAACTTAGTCTCACCTCTACTCTCCAATTTCTTAACTAACCCACTTCTCTTCTTTTCTCTCTCCCTATTTCGCTTTCTCTACTTCGCCATTCTCCTGCCCTTCTTATTCAATTGATGATCGGCCTCCTCCTTAGACAAAAACCCAGCCTTCTTAATCTTCTCCACATCCTCCATCTATTCGCCCCTTGCTGTTATAGGCACCTTCTCCTCTCTCTAAACCACATTGTTATCCAACACCTGCACTTCTGCTTGCTTCACATATCCTCTTGGCTCGAAGTTCAAATTAGTCAACGAATCCAATTTGTAACATAAGTCTCTAAACTATTCGAATAGCTCTTGTTTCAATTTCTACTCGCTCGTGTTTGTTGGCAATCCCAAAGCCTGCTTAAATTGTCTCTCATATAATTCAGCTAATCCAAACTGTGACTTATTTGTGTCCACCTAATCCACTGGTTTCTCAAGAGAATGCAAATTGATCTACACCTTCTGTCTGTCATCAAACAATTCATCTTGTACTCTCTTTCTATAATTCGATTAATAAAGTTATTTACTTGATCATTTCTACCAACTTATTTTACTGCTCTGGAGTTGTTTCCTCTAACACCTTTCTATTCACATCGAAATCCAAATCCTAATCAATCAACGAATTCAATGGTCTCTATCTGCCTTGCACTTCACCAACAAATTGCCAATCTTTCTTCTTCAACCTCTATTCTTCTAAATTCTTGATTTCCTCATCCTCTTCTCCTTCTTCTCCCTCTTCACCCTCTTCTTCTCCTTCAACCAAGTTGTTTTCTTATTGTAACTCCTCCTCTCTCATATCATCAAATACTGAGTCCTCACTATGATTGTATTTATATATTACCCCTCGTTCTCTTGTTCTTCATTTCCTTCTTGGTTTTCCTCATCATCTTCCTGTTCCTCCTCCTCTTCTTCATCATCCAAATCTATTTTACCCATCTTGCCATCATCATAATCTTGCATGTATTTCTCAAACTCATCAAAATCATCCTTTTATTTTTACTTTTTCTCAAATCTAAAGTTTCCTCCATCCTCATCAAACTCTTATTCCATCTCTTGTTGTCCTTCCTCTTCCTCATTCACTTCCTCCTCGTCCACCTCTTATTGCTCGTCTTCTTCTCCCTCATCCTTCTCTGACTACTATTCCTGTTCTTCAGTCTAAACATCCTCCTCCTACTCCTCTACGACTTGACCTGCTATTTTGGCCGCTCTCTCTTCTATTTACTTTAACTTTTTGAGACTCTTCTGATTCAGAGTCTCGATTGCCCTCTAGATTTAAGTCCACATTTATTCTTCATCATTTAAAAGTAACAGAGGCTAATTCAAGGATTCGTCCATCAATTATTTGATTAAAGGCATAGCGTCAAAGTCTTTTCTCAAGATCAATCCAATCTACTACTTTAACTTCAGACCTTACATTAAATTATAAAATTAAATTATATATACTTTGAAAAGCAAAATAATATTTTTTAACAAATACATATAACCATATTAAATTAAATAATTCTTCCTTATCCTTAAATGGTCATCGTCGCAGAACAGGAAGTTCTTCAAGGTTCATGTTTAATTGTTGCGAAAACAGTAAATCTATTAAAAGCTCAATTTAATATAAAAAATAACAGTCTAATTAATAGGCATGTATTATTTCTCCTAAAAACCAAATTTTAGCAATAGTTTTGCATCATTATAAAGATAATTGTTAAACATTGGGAAAAGGATAGATATATATCCTTAGGTGATTTTATCTTCTTTTGATTGATTTCTTCAATTTGAGAATATATTAGATGTTAAAAACTTACCAAAAAGTTCGCAAAGGCGTGTCAGAATTTAACAATGTAGTAGGATGTGATTTAAACTTCTTATTGTGGTAATCAAGCATTAATTGGCTTTAAACAGTATGATATAGATTATAAACTATTAGAATAAAGTTCAAGTAATCTTAAACAAAAATAAAATCAGGGCAAATTAAGGAATAGCTTTAAGGAGAATGGATTGAATTACATGTTCTTGAGTGCGTTTGTAAATTAAAAAAAATAATAGTTTGATTTAATTTATTTATCTTTTTTTCGATTAATATATTAACAAATATTTTAGTTTCCTCCTTGATACCAACAGAATAAAATTAGTTACCAATCCTTTTATCTTACTAACATTAAGACTCTTTGATGAATCTCAAAAATATTGGGAAGCAATGATTGTGATTTAATTTAATTCAATTCCTTACACATCAATTAAGTATTGCTAAACTAATAATATAATCCAACCCTTGCATTGATAATATTTAAATGTAATTATAAAAATGGATGAGATAAAATTGCAATGATATAATTTTGTCATAGTCTTTTTTTTCCACAAGAACCACAGTACTTATGGTTATTAGCGAATTTGCTTCCACAATTAGTACAGAATACACTTCTCTGAAATTTGTTGCCACTGCTCATACGAAAGCATAGTTGTATATGCTTTTCGGCTGCCTTTTGTTCAAATGTTTTCTGACAAGAAGGACACTTAACAATAGGTACAGAGCGAGAAAGCAGGTTTTCAGGGCGTTGTTTGATTTTGGGTAGAAAGGTAGGTTGGCTGGAGGATAGTTCTTGGAGTAGGGTTTCTTCTGCTTCTTCTTCTTCATTTATAGATGCAATGACTCTATATTTGTCTAACGCTTTTGGTCTGGCAGGACATTTGAGAGCATGGATTTGAGGATTCCTCAGTTTCTTATGGCAATGGGGACAAGGCTGAATAGTTGGTTATGTTAGAGGTAATTATGTTTTTTGCTTATTAGATTTTTTGAGAAAAGGGTGATCGGCAGTGCAACTACGTAGGTGGAGAGCCAATTTGCCCTGAAAGAATTGGCGTTTGCAAAACTTGCACTATTCTTTGGGTATCGACTCAACTTGTGCATCTAGAGGTGTAAATGGCCTTTCAATCTATTCATCTAATTGTTCCTTATCGAAGGAGTTGTTAAGGGCCTAGATGGTTGATTTCGAAATGGCATCCTCATCAAAGAACTCATTGTCCTTGGAATCCATAGGCAATGATAATTTGATCATGTAAATTATAAATATATAATTATGCTTATAAGGAGATTAAGTAATGCTTTGCTGAAGTATCGATTTTCCAAAGAAGCAGCAGAGCCCCAGCAAGTTTAGAGAGTGAGGGCTCCATTCGGGTTCACCCAAGTCAACTGTTTGGTGCTTCATCCCATCTTTTACCCTAATAAAGGTCCTGAATTGGAGTTGTACTTGGCAGAGGAAGCAGTGGGATTGTCGAAATCTTTAAATTGGACACTTGAGAAAGGGCCTTTTTGGAAGGAGGAATACACCTAGAAAATACGTATTAGTTAGGGGAGGAACCCCATCTAAGCAAGGGTGGAGAACAAGGAAGAGGAGTTGAATGCAGAGGGATGGGAGCTTTCTGGTAAAGCGCATTTGAGGAATGGAGAATATATATACCTTCCATTTTTATAAGGAACATATGACGATGGTCAAATGTTAGTGGATTTATCCTCAGATAGTGATGATGACTTAGGTCATGAATGGAGGAATAAAATTATACGGAGTTCGATTGCCAAATCTTCTTTAGTTAAAGTAAAAAGGATCCACTCATCCACTTTTTTCACTAAAGGTAAAGTGGCCATGTTGGGGGAACACATATATGATAAGAAAATAAATGCAGTCTTTATTAATCATGAGTTAACTCCTTTATAAACTAGGAATTTGGAGAAGGTGTGGACTCAATATGCAAAAGGAGAGATAGCCACTTTTAGAAGAAGTGAAAACCCTGATGATAGTGATATGGCAACTGATGCAGAGACTGACATAGAGTATGAGGATGCATATGTGAAGGTGTTTGATCGATTCACTATGATTCTACAAATCTTCGCAAAGAGATCTACACAAGGAGTAGCAAGATAATAGATAGAGTTATCATTTCTCAAATTTGCTAAGACTAAACTTGTGAGAAGTGGCAGTGCATTTGCCTCTTTGTCTTCGATATTCTTGGGGGATTTGATGATGGCTAAGGAAGTGTATTTAGAGGTTGTGTCTGCGAAATAGAGAAGAGCTTTGGGGAAGATGAGTGGTTCAGGAGAGAGTGAAATCTAGATACAAAGGAGGAAAATAGACGAGAGAATAGCGAAAGTACGGAGACAAATTGAGGAGGAGGGTCTATAAAGAGGTAAATTAAAGTAGAAGAAATTAATACACACAGTGCCAAGAATTGCATTGATTGGGTATACTAATGCTGGGAAATCATAATTATTAAATTGTATTTTACAAAAGGAAGTTGTTGAGAGTAAGGATCTGTTATTCCAAACTTTGAGTACTACATCCAAACAAATTCGATTGGCGTCAGGACAGAAGGCTATAATGTTGGATACCATAGGATTTATCACAGATCTCCCTCATGATTTGGTGGAGTCGTTTAAATGCACTCTGGAGGAAGTGGCTGATGCTGATATTGTGTTGCATGTAAGAGACATCTCTCATCCTTGTTCGGAACAGTAGAAGTAGGTTGTACTTGAGGTGTTGTAGCAATTAGGATTCAATGAAGAGTTTTATAGTAAAAAAATGGTATGTCACTAATTTAATAATAGATTGAAGTATGGAACAAGATCGATTTGATGCGAGCTCCTGTTGATTTCAATTAGATTCAACAAGAGAATTATCCGATTGTGCCTATCAGTGCTCTGTTGAATACCAATATTAAGTAATTGTTGTAGATCATGGAGGACAAATCAAATCTGATTATGAACAAACGACCATTTAAGTTGAGATACAACATCGATGAACATCAGTAGAGATTGAAGTGGCTCTTTGACAACGGGAATATCTCAGGAATCAAAAATGAAGTTCATGTCACTCCTGTAAAGAAAGGAGATCCTACAGAAATTGAGTATGAGGTCATTTTGGATGAGATCACTTACAATCGATATATTGCTACATTCACTCCTGAGTTGAGAGTAAAAAAAAACAAGGGAATGCCTCCTCCTAATTGGTGATCAAATTTGTATATAATAATATATATATATAATATGGATACATCAATCATTTCCTATAGTAGCCAATATCTCAATGATTTCGTCGATGGCGACTTCATTTACTTGTATTATTTTGATTTTCTTGCTTTTGATTTCAAGTGCATTTTCCAACGGAGTGTTTCCCCATCTGTCTCTGTTGCTAAAGTCGAATTTAGCTTTGAATCTCAAGAATTTGATGATTTTGGAATTCATAGACATAACTGCCATGTGAGCTATATTTCTATTATCAACATTGACAAAATGATTCAGGTTCTTGATCCCCCCATGGAATATGAGTTCCAACAGCTCCAAATCCCCATTCAAACCAGATGACAAGATTAAATCCACTAGTATATGATGAGGTGCTGAGATTATGCCTCCATTCTAATAAAAGTAAAGTAACAAGTCCTTGTCTCTACTAATCAACACCTCGTACATGGGAGAATATCCTAAGTAATCGATCGGATTGATTTCAACATGAACTTCTTCCACCAAGTATTTTATGATTTCAATCTATTTGTTTGCAGCAGCCAAATGAAGTATAGTTCTACCATCAAAATCAGGAATATTGAGATTTCCTTCATTCTTCCTCAAATCCTTGATCAATTCCAACTACCCCGTTGTAGCAAGAAAGCATCCCAAATTAGGAATTATGTATTTATTCATAATGTCCATATTCTGACTAATCTGCTCGTCCCCAGTAGTCTTTTGAAGAGTCTCCAATATTGTTTGGATGAAATGCTACTTTTGTACTTCAAACTTCTCAAACTACCTCACTGACTCAGTCTCCCCCTATAAATTCTATGGAAACTTTTAATAGATTTCTTGATTGCTGTATCCCTTGCCTAATAAATAGGCTATTTTGGCTTAAGCACTTTCCGGAGTGATATCGTATTAGACTAGAATGCCATTGACCAACTTCTTGAAGTTCGCAATTGGCTAACCCTTGATGCATTGAGATATCTGAATCAATATAATGCCCAATTATTATTGAGCATGCTACAATACATTGTACAATTCCTAACTATGAGGCATTTCTCCAAAGTGATAGCATTCTAATATACAACATCTCAATTTTGGAGTGTTCAGAATATGTCTAATATGCTCAACACTAGTGTAGGGAGTGATCTTTATTATAATGACATCAGTCACAAATGGAGGGGCTAATTCCAAGGTGCTATCATCACTTGTGAACATCTGTTCTCCTCTTCTTAACACCAGTTGCCACTTGATTTCAACGTTGATTCCGAATTCTACCAAATGTGGAAAGTTTGGACTCTCTATGCAATCCAAGGAATCGCATTTTAATTGTCTGCATCTATTGGCTCTGTAAGCCTTGTGATCCATGGTGATCAACACCTCAGGAATTAAAAAATGCCCAGCTAAAATTAATGAATCCAAGATATTTTGGAATGCGTCATTTCTCATAAAGGACAATGGCAGTAGCGATCCAGTGATCACTACAGTTTTTTATAAGTTTTCTAACATGAAGGACAGGTTTGTTCCAAGATAAGTGATTGTTGCAATTCCACTCAAAATAACAAAAGCACTATATTTCTCATAATTCTCCTTAATAACTTCTGCTATATGTCTGATATCAGCATAAGACTACATAATGATATTATCTTACTGTTTGTCTGGAATTGGTTATTTACTCCAATTCCATAACTTTGTATATTATTCTTCTTCCGAATTCAGATATTGGAGTAGCAAGACATCCCTCCTGACTATGGTACTTTATAATATTATTGATTAAATACTTAAGTGTATTCAAGGTCACAAAGGAATGAAATGTTTTTCAATCTCTGTTCCAATCTTCCTTTGACTACTTTCATATGAGATTCATTCACTTCCCCTTCTGCAGCAGCAGCTCCGGATGCATATATCAAAAGCACCTTCCGATCATTCAAAACTTATAAATTTTATCGACCTCCCTCATTATCTATCAATGATTAGATCATCTATTCATGTCTTGATGATGTTGATTTTATAATTTTAGGAATATCCTCATCTGAACTCATTCTTAATTTATTAATAAGTAAATAATGAAAACATGAAATACTATATACCCTCAATTAATGCATAAAACATATTTAAAGCAAAGGCTAAAATATGAATACAAGCTAAAATCGCTGACAAGAAGATTTACTCAGGACCATCATTAATAGGATGTTCTTTTTTAGATGTCGTGCTAAATTTAGAGATTTATTTTTGGACCCTGTGCAATCAAATTTCTCTTCGTTTTTAACAATTGTATTAAAATTAAAATGTAAGAAATTAGATTGTAGAATTGTCTTGTATTTTGGAAACAGAAGATTATGCAAGTTTGTCAGTACTACTAAGTACGATTCACCAATTTGTATAGATTATTGAAAACTACTAAGTAAATTATTAGTTTCAAATAGAAGGGTAACAATATGGAAATACTACTGTTAAGTTTAATTTGGGTTCGAGTTTATCATTAAGATTAAAGATCGTTGATTCTACACAGAAACAGATTACATTTCATGAGATATTAACAATTTCTTTTATTTCTCCAAGATTTTCATTTGTATACCAGACAAACGCTAAATGGCTACACATTAACATTTGACTATGATTAAAGTGTCATATAATCAAATGTATTCTTTCATCATAAATTAGCAACATTAATGGTTCAAACTGAGGGAATTAAAAGAATTAAAAAAGGTGAGTGATTTCATAGAGATGAATAATTTATCATTAGTTAAGTTTGAATTTGATAGACTATATTTTAGGTAGTGGTTCTATATTAGATTCATCCAATGATGGTTAAGTGGGATGTCTCTAATTTAAGCATTTTCTTAAAGTTGAATATTCATTTTATCTAGACTTAATAATATATTCTGATAACATACATAATTACTCGACTCCTTTCTAACTTCCAATGATTTACCTTCTATTTTCCTCAATTTCTATTTGAGTCGTGATACTTCGATTTCCTTAGTAGAATTTGCGATTTACCCAGCTTTAAGCATGTTTCTTAGCATTGCATTCTCTGAAACTAATTTTGTATTATCGTTCTTCATCTTGAAGTAAGACTGAAACTGTCCATCAGACATAATCTCTTTATACCTTTTAATTTCATCTTAAATAGCTTCCATCTATGAAATGTGAGCATACTTACCTCTTTTAATTAATCTGCCCTAATTTATTTCATTGCAATTTCGTGGTTCTATCTGCCTTGTTCAATTTACAAATTGAGTGAGTCTATTTGCCTCAACATTGCTTAGCGAGTAACACTTCTAGGGTACATACTTTTTTGTTAAATTACTTATTAATAACATAGTAAAATTATCTGGTTTGAAACAAGGAATATGAACCAGTCTTACAATTCGAATAAAAAACTACTCAAATGAATAATAAATAGAAACATTATGGATATGTTTACATACTACACTATAGATCATTATCCATTAATCACTAGATTTTAATCGATCAAACAATTTAACTTAATAATAATCGTATATTAATGACATTCTCAGTACTGTTAAACATTTCATAAGACATCTCATTTGACAATGTGTCATTTTTTAATATCAATGAATTCTATATTTTGAACTATTCTACTTAGATGTATCATTTTTGGTTACATGAGATATGCCCCATGTTGATATGTCTGTAATCATGGGCGAAGAATGAATTTTGGATGAGAATTTGGTTGTTTTAGCGAATAATTAAATTAAAAATAGGAAAAAGTGAATGTCCACATACAAGTACTTATTCAAATTTATCATAATTGGGGATTCATGTAAAACAATAGTATTTTGATAAAGATGTTGGGAAATCATGTCTTGTTTAGTAGTTTTTACATGAGAGACCTAGACAGGAGCATGAAGCAACAGTGGGAATTGAATTTGGTGTTAAGGACATCAATCTCTCTGGCTCGATTATACGTCTCTCTATATGGGATACTGCGGGACAGGAGACATTTCGATCTCTCATTCGTGCATACTACCGATCTGCTATAGGCGTGCTCCTTTGTTACGATTGTTCTAGCATGCAATCATTTAATGGAGTGGAAAAGTGGGTGCAAGAAGTGAATGACAATGGCAATGAGAGTAGAAGCTTCAATAATTAAAGATGTTGTAATTGCACTGGTCTGCAATAAAATTGATTTGCAAGAGTATGCAGGTCCCCTTCAATTAATTTTAGTCGATAAGTGTCATCCGTCCAAGGGAGGTAATATGCAGTTGACCATGGTTTCCTCTATGCTGAAGTTTCTGCTCTCAATGGAGTTGGCGTTCAACAACTCTTCCGAGATTTATCCCTCGAAATCATAAGGCGAATAGACAGTTCATTCATCGTCTTGGGAAAGCATGTAAAATTAAAATTAACCCTCACCTCTAGCTATAAGGGATTGTAATTGGAGAGGCAAACCTGTCTCCTACAAAACAGATAATCACCTTGGAATTGGATGAATCTCAATAATAGAAGAATCAGAAGAAGAAGAAGACCTGTTGTTGAGCAGTTTATAAATAAGAATAGAATAATAATATCAACTCTTAGGCACAAAGTTTTTATAAAAATTGATCAATTTTTGTTTCTGAATTATTGCAGTTGATTCTGGCGTTTCTGCTATGTAGACTGCTGGTCTTCCTCCATATACACTATTGGCTGGTACAACGGTATCAGGTGGCAATATGGAATCATCAAGAATTATTGAGTTTTCTCCGATTATGCATCTATGTGACTACGCATAATATAGATTCAGAATTACAATGTAACAGTTTTTTCCAATTGATGTGCAAGTACCGATCTTGGTTGCTTGTATAATTGAACTTGACTCGATTTCGACATAATCACTTATCATCAAGGGCAGGAATTTGATGACCTTTTTGGTAGGCGATTCTTTGGTGTAGCCATATGTGTAGGAGGGCTTTAGAGTGACCTTTTCATGGACGACCAAATATTTGCCAATCGACACTTTGGCTAGATCGCCTCTCAAGATGACATCATTAAAGAAGATGCACCTGCCACTCACATTGATTTGCTCAGTGCCTTTGATTATGGATTTCTTGGATATTTTGATGCCTGATGAGGTCTCGTGAAATTCGGATTTGTCATATTGGATAATTGCATCCATCTTTTAGTATATAATATAATAATATAAATATATATAATTGGAAATCAACAAAACCTACTCATTTATATGTCCTCCACTTCCATCGTGAATAGCAAAGTTGTGCCAATGATCAAGTAAATTAGTAAGAGTGTTAAAGCAGCATAAGAGATGAGGTATCCCCTTTGGAAATCAAATTTTTGAAAAAAGATTCCCATCAACAGAGTGGAGAGGATACCACCAAAGATGCACGCAATATCAATTTGATTGATTGAGATGATGGGAACAAAATTGATGCAGAATACCAAAAAGTATATGCCTACAATCAATTTCTTGTATTATCCCAATTATTTCTATTAAATGATTATAAACCCGTAGAGTGTCAGCACTCCAAATACAATCCCGTAACTCCCCACGGTTAAACTGTAGGGGTAAACGAGGGAGCTCATCAGATTGCTTGAGTAGCCTGCCAGAAACAGGATGAGGCTGTACTTCAATCTGCCGTACTTGTACTCTGCAATGTACCCGTACATTTGAATGGTGACGAACCCTATGATGATGTGGCTGATTCCCCCGAATTGAGGGATGGAGATCAACATCCGATAAAATTAACTCCTGTGTTGAATATCTGGCCGAAACTTGGCTCCGCAGCTGTAGAGCACACAACTAAATAGTTCGTCATTCACTTGTTAGTAGATGAACAAAATCCAAAAGTAGAGCAGAAGCACAATCGACAATGGGAATGTGACACTGCAAATATTGAATTATTTGAATAAAATAGA
Source organism: Paramecium octaurelia (assembly GCA_905182995.1). Lineage (NCBI taxonomy): Eukaryota > Ciliophora > Oligohymenophorea > Peniculida > Parameciidae > Paramecium > Paramecium octaurelia. The sequence goes on along the minus strand of CAJJDP010000017.1, from coordinate 56,474 downwards.
ACCTATACTTACATTTTTGTGTTTGACTCTTAAATTTTTATTACTCTAAGGTTGACTTTAATTTATATGCTATTAATCAATACTTAAATCTAATTAATTTATAGTTGGGATTTCCATTTCTAATTTTTTAATTTTATTTATAAATGTTTTTGTTTCTCTAATTCTATATTGTCTCTTCCATGTATCCAGTTTCCTACAAAGACGAACGCCCCTACCTGACCTTGGACTCAGACTTCCAGGTTCAACTGAAATTGGATGAAGTTTTATCCGAATTCTTGCAAAGACACTCCCAAAATGATAGATGTCCCGACATTGAAGTGCACGAATGCTACGAAGAAGTATACCAGAACGGGTAAAAAACTAAAGTCAAACTCGAGAAGGAGAACTTCTATCTGTAAGACATCAAATCAGACGAAAAGATCGAGTAAACCATCATTTACTCTGACTAACAATTAGAAGAAGTCCAGAATGCAATTAGTTTCCTTGCTCTGGCTCCATTTCAGAACCACCAAAACACCTTTTATCAGAACGGATTTAGTTTGTGTCTCTCTCAGACTGAAGGATATATTGTGACAGATTTCAATTCAATATCTCAGAACTATTAACCCTTAAATACTGAAGGCATCTCTACTAGATTGAAGGAAGAGTAGTACACAGCCTATAGTCTTCATCTTCAAAATATGGAAATTGCTTTCAAAGTTTATGATATTGCTTCATTTCCAGTCTATATTGTTTCAGAAGATGTGATTTCACTACCAAAACAAATCTTCCCTAAAAAGTACTTTGAATCCAAAGGTTTCACCCTTGATTCCAATGGGTTCTATTTTAGAGATCGCAAAGACAGAGGAGATGACTTGGATTCCCTACTATTTTATAATAATGCCAACCAAGACAATCCCTTGATTGTTGATCCCACCAACTATGTCCTCAATTATGAAAATGGATAAGACGTATTAAAAATCTACACGGAAGAACGATATGAGGATGCCATCATATTGGGATTGCCATTCTTGAAAAATAAGATCTTCAATGTTCAAACTGAAGAAAATTACGTGTTTGTCCAATAGCTCAAGACAAATCTATGCATACAAGATGAACAACATTCCATCAGTGTTTTAGAAATAATATTTATTGTGCTCCAGGTGATCCTTCTACCATTTTTAGTTTACTTTACATTCAAAAAATTGAGAAAGAATGAACAATAGAGACAATAACAATAAAGGTTGGCTCAATAGTTCATAACTGAGTTGCAATGATTGCTAATTCGTTTTATTATTGTATAAAGTAATATAGTCATATATATTAATATGTGCAATTCAATTCCATAAAGATCATTCAATATAGATACCAAATATGTAGATAATTAATTCATTTGGGTTATTTGAATAACAAACCATGAAGAGAATCAAAATCCTGAGCCTCCAATTGCAACAGAGCTGTTTTTGTAGAGTCAAATATAAATCCAGCCTTCGTGCATTTAATTTCTGCAGTCAAAGGCACTCTAGTCTTTTGTACGATTTGTGAGGAATCACAGAAGAATTTGCCTTTGAATTCATTGTTTTCTTTCAAGTAGATGAGAATGTTGTTATCGATTGTAGCTATAATTTGACACGGCTTCCAAGTTTTCAGGACATTACCACAATCAATTTAAGCACTTTTAATTCTTAATTTAACCAAGGAATGATTCTCTTGAACACTGCCCAATTTTATATAGGCATCAGGGTAATTACAGAGGAAATCCTGCAATTGCGGAAGGGTCAATGGTTGTTTCCCAAGCATCTTCTGTACAATCCTCACAATGTCTTGGCCCAAGAAATTCAACACTTCGAATGATTCTATCACTTATTCAGATTCCAATTAATTGATGAGCTAGACTATATAACAATGGAAATGATACTCCATAAATCAATTCTTCTTAGGCCGAGATCTACTGTTGTTTACTTTGACTCAATTGGACATGCTTATCAAGATACATCCTCAGAGAAGTGATGACAATTTGATATCTGTGGACTTCTTGTTTCTTGACTTCATCAAACAGTCTTGTTACTGCTTGTCCCATAGTCTTCTACAACTTAGCCATCTCAAGAAAGGAGTTAATCAATTTGCGTTCAGTATGATAGAGATCCTTCCCTTTGGATTCTCCCTGCATCTGTCTTTGGTACAATCCTTAGTGTTTTCTGCGATATTTTGTGAGTTTGGAAGAACTGGAGGCGAAATTGCTAAAGGCTTTTCGATAGTGATCCCTATGAGTTGAGATGCCAGTTTCAAACATCTCTATGTTGAAGTCCAGCTTCTCTTTGATGAATTTGTCAATCCCATCGAGGAGATTCAAGATTTTGATAGCGTTACCTTAATCGTAATTACAAATTTCTTTGATGGTTTCATCCAATTTAGGGTAGTAGAATGTCTATCCGTCTTGAAACAGCTTATTGATATCATTATTTTTAGTTCTCAAATACTCTACATTTTATTTTTCATGTTACACAAATGTCTTGATGAAATGAATGAGATTTTGAATGCTTCTGTTTGAAATTGCAATTCGCTTATCTAAAAGGCGATAAACATCCTTAATAATTTGTCTGTGTTGCTACATATCGATTCCAACTTGCTCCATCCAAGCTTGTAATTGATTATACGATTGATGTCTATGGAATTTCACAGAAGTTGGGTCATCCTAATGATTAACTGTTCTTTGAGCTGCTGATTGTCGAATAGACTCTCTGAGACGATCCTCTACAAGTTGTTCTGGATTATAACTGGGCATATTGACAAACTTGAACGATTGATCCTCTGCTTAAACGTACTCTGATTTAACTACTTCCTCTTAGAATTCACTTTGCATATTTTAATATAAATATATATATATATTTAATAAGAATCAAATATAATTACTTTAGCCTTTCTAACTCAGTCAATTTGATTTCAATCCTTTTAAATGATCAATTGATGACTCCATTCCTTCAAACAGAATTTTGTATTTGATTGATTTTCTAAATATTCTCATCCAGTTTATTCTCTGCAGGCTTGATAAAAAGATTGGATAACTTACAAATGCTTTTGGTTTCCTCGAATTCATCTCGAATCTGGTTGATTTTGTCCAAGTTCTTTTCGTGATGCACAATAGTCACCTCATTCAGTCTCTAAATGGTTGCAAGCTTCCATTAGACGACTTTCGCTAATACTGTATCAGCCATACTCTTTTATTGGGTGTCTACTTAATTAACGATGGATTGAGCATATTGATCTATGACATCAATTTGTTCCTTGGCTATCATTGATAATATTAATTTTTAATATTATATCATTTTTGTTTCTTATCATTTCTGAACTGTTTGATACTGTTCTCAATCTGAACCTAGCAAGCCTTATGGATCTGTGGCTTGTAACCCAAGAAGAACATTATTTCCAAGAACACAAAGTCAGGAGCCACGAAGATCTACAGGATATTGTCCAACAGGGCAGGTGCTCGCTCTAGGAAAATTAGAAGAATTTTTGCATAGAATTACTTTCAAACACTCCATGTCCAATAAATTACAAAATCCAACAAGTTACTTAGAAAGTGGTGGCCACACACAAGTGATGACTCCATTAAGCCTCATCAGCATTGGCAAAGTGTTGGTTGAGTAGAAGGGTGACTGATATGTAAAATGAGGAAGCAAGAATCTTAAGTGTATCATATATAACAATATCTTACTCCACTCAAAAAGTCGACAGCCATATAGACCAGAGCGAGGACAAAGAGCATGATCAATCCAATGTTAAGCTTACAACAGCCTGTGTCGATGGTGAATGTGTAATGGTTCATAATTTAGACAGCAGAGAGCAAGATGAGTGGAATGCAAACTAAGTGGATGGCTTTGTTCCTATGTTGTCATGAACTAAACTTACACTAAGTTGTTGTGATAACTACCATAGCTGCTATAGAAGTTGACAATGTCTATTCCCATATTAATAAATTAAATGATTGATAAAGATATTAAAATCAAATCTCTTGAATCCGAACTGGAAAGTCGACAAACATAAGTCTTATAGCTAGAAACTAAAGTAGCTACTCTAGAAACTCGAATCAATTAGAATGCTGATGTATTTGAAAAACAACATTTTTTTATTCTAGGTCTTACAATTACAGGAGAAGATCAAAATGTTTGAGAGCCAAAATTTAAAACTTGTCGAAAAAAACTAGAGTGACGTTGTGGAATGGAAAACTAAGGAAAGAGAATTTAAAGTATAAGTTACATCTATAAACTAAGCAATTACTCAAGTTGAATCAGGATGAGCTTGCAAATGTCAAGGCGGAATTGGAGTTAGCCACTCAATAGTTGTCTAAACAATAGCAAAAAGATGGTACTGCTTCTGGAATGGAGTAAACGATTAGAGATCTGTAGTTGGATTGCAATGAATTGAAGTCCATCAACGAGAAGTTGGTGTAGTCTGAGCATTTACTGAAATTGGAGAAGGAGAAACTGGCAAATTAGATAAAAGACTTGGAACAAGACAAGAAATACATGCAAGATAGTTTGTAGGATCAGAGAACTCAACACAATAAAGAATTATAAACTTTGAGAGAACAATTACAAGGATATCAAAGTCAGATATTTGAAAAGGATAAAATGAATGAGGAACAATTGAGAAATCTTACCAGATTGGAATAGTAGATGGAAGGCAAGGCTTAAAACAATAAGGAAGAGATTGAACTAGTAAATAGAAAATAGGATATATTGTAATGTGAAAATGATAGTCTCAAAAAGGTGAATGAGAAACAATTACAGGAAATGCAAAATTTGAACCAACAAATCAATTGTTATTCAGAGTAAGTCTCTGAAAAAGAGAAATAGTTATAAGAGTTATAAAGATAAATCAATGCTGAGAATGCTAAATTTATACATTTGCAATCGAACAATTCAGTACTTCAAGCATAATTGAAGGACATAGGATTGAAATCAGAAAAGAGACTCTAAGATAAGGATGCACAAATTTAGAATGCAAAGAGGGATTACGACAACAGGATATCGTAATTGGAGATGTATTACAATTGTTATTATCATCTAATAGTGAAAATGCTACTATTTTAGAGTAATTGCAATTAGTTAATGGTCAGAATAGGGAGTTATTAATGAAGCAAAAGGAATTGCAGATCTATTAGAAGGAAAATACGAGCAAATAACTTGAGAAGGACAGGAAATTAATAGAATAGTTTGATAGGATGAGAAAATTAGAATAAGAAGTATAGAGTGCTCTTTTCTATAGGTAAAAGCCTTGGTGAAATTAAATCAATCTTATAGGGAGTAAATAATAATACTGGAGGGGGATCTCAGTAAAGTGAAGGAGCAAGTGAGGATGTTATAGAGAGATAAATCTGAATTAAAGTAGTAGTTAGATTTCTTGATTGCTTAATAGAATAAAAAAGGTCGATTGAGTGAAATCGAGTTATTGAAAAAGCAAGTCCAGGAATTGCAAACCGAATTGGGGTTATTAAAGTAATCTCATAAGACAGCGTAGAGTTCGTTGAAATCTACGATGGAATCAGCAGGTTATTTTAAAGAGAAATTGAAGAAGTTGGACTTTGAAAACAAAACTTTATTGGATTCGAATATAAGATTAGAGAAATTATTTTAAGAATTGCTAGAAACAACGAAAGCCAAAAAGATGCAGAGGAACTATTCTGAAGTGGAGACCAAAGTTTATCAAGGGAAATTGATAACAGAGAATAATTCAACCCTTTTGAATCCGATGACTGAGAGAATCGCAGCTAATACCAGTACTAATTAGAAGTAAAAGAGTGGAGATGTTCGTTCTCTTTTTAAACGACCAATCCAAATAATTAAGATTAGATAATCGGCAAAGATGAGAAATCAGGATAATTAAGGCAAGAATTTGGAGGAATAACATACCATCACATATAGGAGAGTGGAGAGCGAGGTTCCTGAGGGGGAGAACTCGTAAGATTTAGATAATGAAGTGTTGTGATTATATATTATATATAATTAAATAGATTATTCATCACAAGTTTAAATTATCTATTTCCATAATTCGCCATTCATATTATTTGCCTATAAAATGATTTCGGAGGTATTTCATTCTTTTTTTTGAACTCAGGAGCAATACTTTAATTAAATCTGGAGAGGTCTTGGCTGCTTGTGTCAGTTTCAATTCAAACATAACCTAAGGGATAAGACTGTTTAAATACTCTATGATAAATTGATTCAAAATGAGCTTCAGGTGTTGGATACAACATTAACTATGACAGTATGTAACACTCAATTCGGAAGGTGACACTAAATATTGTATGGATGTACTTTTCAATTTCAGATCGTTCATGATCATTACCATATATGTCCAAATTCACACAGTCAAATAGAGACATCTTTACACACTATTGTGATTTATCACCAATGGACAATCTATTAATAGTATGAGACCATACGTTAAATCAGAATAGATAATATCTTTTGTTCCATTCTAGAGATTTAACAATTGAAAATTATATTTCTCCAGAGATCTTTCTAGACTTGCATTAGCTATTGTTGAGATGAACTTGTAATCTTTCTCACTGAGTGCTTGAATGAATTGTCTAACAATTTAAAGCAATAAATACTCGTAAGCCATGTGAAATCCTTCATCAATTCTGTTGTCCCAAATTTCAGAGAGTAAAGATCGCAATCTATAACTTTTGGAGGTATCGATGTCATCGTACTTGTACCCTGTAAAAGGTACAACAGCATGCAATGCAACTGTCGAGAATTTCCCTGCTATTGATTTAATTAGAGTATTCATGCATATATTATAATTACTGTTTTTTAATTTACTTCATCCAAACTTATTAATCCCAATTTTATTCGATTAGTTGCAAACACATTCATCAGTTTTTTCTGGGTTCTCAAAATTGATTCCCGATTCTCTTATGTATGAAATCAAACCCCTTGTCAATCCTTAAATTAGCTTAATTTAAGAATTAATTATAGACTCCATTACCATCATTCCATTTCACTCTGTAGATTTTTGAGGCAAGTGTTAAATAAGCATGACTCACACCTATTTTAATATTGCGTATCATTCCAACTATCTAAGATATTTTAGTTGTATTGATAATATTCTGATTAAAACAACACATTAATTGATAATATGAATATTTGAATGAATAAGATATTTGACTTACTAATAATATTTATAATCAATTAGATGTTTTTAATAAAAGATGTCCTTTAAAAATTCAATTGCTTTAAGTAAACTCGCTTACAATACTCTCTTTCCTTCCATTGATGTGTTATTAAACACTGCACTATATAGGATTGCTCTTCTCACTTTTTTCTAGTATGACTAATAACAAGAATCAAAAGATCAATAATTACACCTCACGCTAGCCCCCAGCCTATTTAGATAATCATTATACCATGGAACTCTTGTAGAAATTGAATATTCTATTATTTATTTATTGTTAATACGAGAAATAATAAATTTATTATATTTTTTTAACTGCTAGTTAATTAATGGGAAATCAGCAGTTTGAGGCTAATGAGTCTGAAACCAACATTACACAGTATTACCAAAATATGCTCAATTAAAACAAAGAAAACATCCCCTATCAATATCAGAACACTCCTAAATTGTTGAGTGCAGAAAGTCGTAATAAATTGAGACCGACATCGAAAATTAATTTGGACATGAAACTGTGTTCCAAATCTTCAGAGAAGTAGTTTAATGGCATATAATAAGTATGGTTTTATGATTTAAAATAGAAAATGTTTTAAGAAACTCCCGTCGTAAGAAATCCCTTGGAGAAATTACAAAGAAAGAGAAGTAGCACTAAAATAGTTTAAGAGAATGATGAATCCCATATTCAATTACTGGATCTGCTGAAGAATATGGTCAGACATCAAGATTCAACTATGCAAAGCAGTCAGGTCAAGGTTTCAGAACAGTCATGTCAAGAATATGACAAAAAGAAACCTCTGATGGATGTGGATTAATATTATAGACCCTAAATGGAAGATAGACCATTATAGTTTAATAACAGGAGGAGATCAAAAACATTTGAAGAATCATTTAGAACACTGATATCCAACGAAGATAGATGTCAACCATTAAAATTGAACCGAAGAGAGAGTAAGGAAGAAGAAGCTCTTCAATTTATATTACAGAACTGCACCTAAACTCAATCGAGAATAGATCAACAAATATCAAATAGTATAACTTTTGAATCTTTGGAAAGTGATTGGCAAGCCTTGACTAAAAAGAATTCCAAATAGTTAGAAACCCCTGGAACTGCTTAATTCCAAGGGTTAAATAAGGACGATAAGATGTTTGAACTCTCAACATCCAATTTTATAGAATAAAACAATGAGGAGTATTAAGGTTCCAGAAGGCCGTCCTGTCTCGAATCTACTTTTCTAATCCCAATGGTGTTGCATTCATAAAATAGTCTGGAATTCGATGACTCCAAAGATGTCCATTAGAATCCTAAGCCTGCTCAACCATATGAGTATAAGAGAACCTAAGTTCCAAAGGTTACTATGAATGGGTTGCTGTCCAAATAATAATCGTAGCATAATTTCAATAAATTTGATTGCAAGATCAATTCTACAAGTAGAAATATAACTCAGCCCATGAAAAAGATTATCTAGACTCAAGCAACAGGATTGCCAAACAAAGCACCCTTGAAACATAAATCACTTCATTAACAATCGCAAAATGCTCTGTCCTTGCCTTTACAGATGATCAATTCAAAAGGGAATCTGGGATTTAGATCTAATTTGAGTTTGATATAGAATGTCCCTCAATCTTCTTTGTCTTCAAAGAATGGAAGAAGTCAATTCGATTCAAAAACATGTAAGACAAAACCAACAGTCACTCATCCTGAGGAGGAGTGGTTTGATAATTCAAAATTGGAGTATAAGAAGATCATGATGATTTTGGATGAGCAATAACAATAGATTCAGAATTTCAGTATTTAGAATAAAAGTGAAATGATCTCAAACACTTTTAATAGTTCAGATATTAATTGTTCATAGAGATTCTAGTTTGAGGATTTTAAAATTAAACCTCATCTTGAGGACAAGAACACTTAAACTCAATTAAAGGATTTGTAGAAGAACTTTATCAATCGATTGTCCTAACCAAAAAGCAAGTGTAGTTCAAGAACGAGTGAAAGCAACCCCTATTGGAAATTAAGAGAACTAGATCAATCAAAGCGATCCAAAAGGAAATGAGTTGATATTAATTATTTTATACTTCTTTATGATTTAATAAATTTGTCTCATAATTTGACCTATCCCTCTTCCCAGTCTTCGTATTGTCTTAGGGTAGCAACCAATTCTGGATTGGAATCTTCTGGAGAGTTTTCTTTCTGCAAGTATGCACTATTGTAAGGTAAATATTCGTAATCATGTTCTCTGGCTATAGCAAATTGATTGCCTATCACATACGATAATTGATTCAAGTCTTTCTATATTGTTATCATATAAATGGGGGTACTTCTTCTACGTCTCTCACATATTGAGCTGGATTGCCTGCCCATAATTAATTACTAGGAATGAGTCTTCCAGGTGGTACAACAGTTCCAGGTGCCAAGACTGCTCCGTCTTCTAGTTTGGCTCCTTCAAGGATGATGGATCTGTAGCCAATGAAACAATTATCGCCAATAGTGCAGGAGTAGAGAGTGCAATCATTTTGGACCATGACATTATTTCCGATGCTTAACACAGCTGGCATGCCATTTGGTAATGATGCTGCAGTGTGCAATACTGATCTTTCGCCTATGATGACTCGATTCAAGATTCTAGGCTATTTGGATTCATTACCTGATTCCATTGAGATCTCCTCTTAGGACTGCACCATACCAAACCACGCATTGAGATGCCAATTCTACGTCGCCGACGACTGTGGCTGTAGAAGCAATGAAGTGTTGACTCCCTATTTCAGGAGCCAAATCATATAATGCCATGATATTCCTGTGTTTTGAAATGATGAATGGTTGTGTTCCCACGAATGGCACAGCTAATCGAAATCTATTAATCATCAATACGTTATGCCGCCGATTAAAAGGATCTCTGAATCAAACCAATCAATGGTCTTATTATTTTTTTCATTTTTATTAATAAATATATTTATTTATTATGGACCAATATCTGAAGCAATTCAAGAGCACTGAATTAATTTAACTCACCGCCTCTGGAGTCATAGGCCTAATCATCTGTTTGATGGCATCCGCTATTGGCAATGCAGTACTTGTCGAAATCAGTATCAATATCGTTTTTTCAGCTGTATTCAATTCTCATATTTCCAAGTACTTCGGTATTTGCTTCATCATCATTGGAATCCTGTTACTCATGCGAGTTAACAATTTACCCGAAAACAGTCAACTCCAAAAAAACAAAAAGTTCTTATAATATTTTGGCATCATGGTACTCTCGTCTGGAATCATCTGCTTTTGTCTTGAAAGAGATTGGTAACATTTATCTTACAAACCCTCAGGAATAAAACCATGGGCTACTACACCAAAATTCCCCTCTATGTTGTCTTGGGTGTCTCACTCAACTTTACCCTCATTTTTGGGTTTGTCGACACCATTAACTTTGTGATTGGATTCTTCCAATAAGCCTGGCAACGAACTCTAGTAGAAACACCCAATCAAATCATCAATGCCCTCTTCATAAGTACGCTCATCGGATTCATCTATGGATTGTTCTTCAGCGCCATGGACATTGAAGTAATACTCTCTTTGTGATATCTTTTAGGACATAAGAAATTTTAATAAACTAGAAAGTAGACTGATTTTTGAAGAGAAGTTATGCATGCCCATTGTGGGATTCTTGGGTCTCATAGGAGGAGTAGCAAACGAATATCTGAGAATTAGAGGAGACAAATTTATGCCATACACATTTGAATAAGTCAAAGATCCTTTTACAGAAGAAATTTGATGTCAATGTAATTTATTTTTCTTTTGTAATTATGAATTCGCAAATACACTCATGCATATATCAAGACTTTTCTTACCCTTCCATATTAATGATTGTTGACATCAAAATTAGAAGTTCTTAATTGATCCTTTATTATAAAAGAGGAAAGATGTTTCTTACTTTTTTGAATTATTTGTCTTGTTTTATAATTATTCTAACTAAGGAGGAAGCTTTCAGGAATCTTTATTTTTACTTTTTTTATATAATTGAATATTAATTTATTAAATGTTAATTAAAAAAAGTATGATGCATACTATTCAATTCTAAAATAACAGGTTTTTTTTATTAAAATTTATATCTTTATTAAACTTAATTTAAAAAAATTGAATTTGAAATATTGTTTACTTCAATACTACAGATTTGATTTATGTTGTCTACAATTTTGGCAATTACGTCAGTATCGGAAAACCAATAGAACTCACTTTTTGTATAGTTTCTTGACTTTTGCTGAATTTCAACAGAATGATCCCCATAAAATAATATATTGAATTCAATTTCTATAATTGCAAACTCAAAAGCAATATTTTATAATATCCACAATTTCTTGTTATTTTAAAGGTATTGAATATAATTTTAATTTGTTTATTAAGTAATAATGTTGAGTTTTTTGTAAAAATCACTTTTTAAATTACTTGTTTTAGTTGTGAATATAAATGATATATCTATTTATAATGTGATTGCATTTATATATATCAAGAACATCAGTTAATAAATATATTTAGCATGCAAATCCACTCTTCTAGTTGAGAAAGAAAGTTGTCGCAACTAGGGTTGTCTATTGAATGGATTAAGAATCAAGAATAAATTCATTAGTAATAAATTAATACGTTGTTATCGATAAAGCAGTTTGTAAAATTTGTAGAAAGTATAATATTTATAATAATTTAGAATGTTCAGCTTAGCTATCGAATTATTTTGCATCCAACTTGGATATTTTGACTGGCAATTTAAAATCACATAGCTACCAGGTTTTTATGCTTTAGGAAGGTTGTTTTCATTTTTGCTAGTTATTTATCCATATTCATATGATATAAACAAGGATTTTGCAGCATTAAATTCCTAAGCAGTTCAAAATCGATTTTATTCTGTATTGAAGCTGATAATAGATCCAATCAGTTAATGGTTGGCCAATCATCCATTTTAAAATTACATACATTTTGTATTTAATTTGACAATGATTTTTGGAATCAGTCTAGTTCTAGCTGCTAACTACATCACAAAAGATACAATCGAAAGGAACATTAGGAAATCAAATTTAAAAAACAGAATAATGAAGCTAATAACTTTTTTCTTCATTAGTATTTCAGTAGCTTTTTCAATACCTTTATTAGTAGTTGCTCTACACAATTTAAAAAGATCAAGCTTGACATAAGATTACGTTTGGCTGCTTAATGATGTCATTTACGTGACGATGATCCATTTGATATCCCTATTTTATTTCGTTCTTCTTGAGGGGACTTTGATTGTCAAGTAAGGAATAAGCAAAAAGTTATAAATTAATTTCCAAGACTATCTAACATTTCTGTTACAAATGATCCAACCCTATATTTTCGTATTAAGTTCTCCAATGATGGCAATCTATAGCCAATCAATCATCTTTTTACTCATAACCTTCTTGGAAATCATTTCCATTTATATCCATTAGTAATATTCAAGCAAATTCCAAAAATTATGTTTGCTAATAATCCATTCATGTGGGATAATAATTACAATTAGCACAATCACTCAGATTTCTTAACCAATGGTATACATGGTACTGTTATCACCGTTGCTACTATATATTGGAATGTTTGTACATAACTATTTGGAATTTTAAATATTTACATCAAATTATTAGAATTTGAATTTGTTTGAGGTGAATAATTTAATCTGTTCTTAACTATCTGCTTAGCAATAGAACTTTAGGCAAACTTGTATTCTCAATTCGATATACAAATTTAAGCATTCTTAATAGTGTCAAAATGTCAAGTGCTAATGCCAGGTATATGATCATTTCTCAAGTAACACTAATAAAATGATTATCATCCCAGATATCATTGAAGATGAACTCTATTGTAATTTGTTATAGAGAATGAAAGGACTGCTTCAAAATCAAGAACCATAAAATTGCTTCTATTTTCTGATTCATTTGTTAAATGCTCAACAGTTTCATGGAGAAGTGTATGAGCTATATAGTAAAGTTGAGAATAAGCTAATTCTGAATAATCTATCGTATTTTTAGAGAATTAAATGGAAATTCTTCATTATGATGATTAAATAAAATTTATATACCAGTTTGAATGCAAAACTAAATGGAAACCAATTGGATAAAACAAAACTATCAATAAAGATCAATTAGTTTATTCAATCTGAAAGTTTTAATTAAAGTATCAAGGATGGATTGATTAACATAATTCAATAAAAACTGTAATTGCAATAACTACTAGTCAAATGGCAGAGTAAGATAGATTTTACCTCTTCTTATTATAACTTGATGGAGAATGTTGAAAAATAAGAGAAAATACTGAAGTCAATCTATGATTCCTTTCCAAGTTAAAGAAATCAATCCTAATTAATGTTCTTTTATGCTGAGATCAAATATGATTGGAAAAAAGCCTTTGATTAACTGTAGATTAACGCCATTGATAATTCCATATTGAATATCGTAGCTGATGTTGATTTTAATAGACTAGCCAACAAAATGGTCTATTTAATCTATTCGTATGATGATCGAAAACTTTAGATTATTTCATTTTCCAAAAAGACACCAGGGGTATTTGGATATCAATTCAAATAATTTGAACAACTCTTAACTCCTGATACCTTAATTCCTTCAGTTGTAAGAGATATCCATGATCAATACATAACGGAATTTTTATAAAATGGAAAAGGCAGTTACTTTAGAGAGATAGGCTAGAATTTTTGCTAACTTAAATCAGGCTTTATGCAAAGCGTAGAATTCTTATTTGATATCTATATCGATAGTAATCAATCTTTTCGCTTTATAACCTTTCTTTGTTGTCTTGAATAAGCAGATCCAATGATCTTGGTTGATTCACAGAATAAAATCTAGGGAATTAATAAGGAATTATTCAAAAAATTGAATTTCAATCCGAAAATATTAGAATAATTATCGATTGAAAAATCACTTTATAATTTGTCCGCCGATTTGTTTATTCCGCAAGATGTATTAAATGGTAGCCAAGACCAATACTCATTCTAGTTGTGTTTTCCAAAAGAAACGTTTTTTTCAAAGGAGTTCTCCACTTATTCATAGAAAACTACTAGTTTAAAAAATTATTAGAAATTATTGACCTATGATGCGGCCTGCGAGGTACTGAGGAGAAAAACCTATTAAGTAATAAAACTAAAGAATATCTAAGAAATAGGCAAAAGCAATTTCACATTATCAATGGAAATAAACTTGACTTTTAATTAACTTCTATCAGTAAATGAAGAGGAATCAATTGTACAACCATATGAAGATTCCCCCTTAAAAGAATTATCTATAAACTAGGCTATCCAAACTCAACGAAAGACAGATGCTAGATTCTTTAGCGAATAAGAGGAGAATCATCAAAATCAAGAATAAATCGAGAAAATAAACATATATCAATATAGTCAATCGAATGCAGTTGATAATGACGATAGGACTGTAAAAATATTGGGGAACGTTTACGACAATGAAGGAAATAATTAGGGGAATATCGTTTTGGAAGGTTCTCAAGCATCTTCTATGGCAGGATTAAGAAAATCAGTCTATTATCGAAAGTATACTCTTGTAAATTAACTGAATGAGCTGACTCCAGCCATACCACTGTTAAATAAGCTATTTGGATATTTAATATTTGCTCTGATCAATTAAATAATATTTCTATCAATAGTATTTATTTAGCTTATTTTAGAATGTATTTTTCTCAAGAAATGACTTTGATTCTCTCAATTATTATTACTAATCAATTTAAATCAATCATTATTTTATTGAACCTATGCAGAAGTTCTTCTTGACTCGTTACATGCTTATTGATTATTAAACATTAAGCCTATATTAAAGCATAACTAAAGACAAATATAACTAGTACTAGCAATTTATTAATCCTTTATTGATTGGTTCATATGATGAATTCAAAGTAAACTTTTAGAACCATTTTCAGGATGAAACTTTTTCAGTATTCATTGAAGACAAATACGTTCTCGTCTATTAGCAAATTACTCATTATGCTCCTCTAAAATTACAAGAATACAACGTAACATTATTCAACGCATTTAGCATTCTGCTCGATGCTTTTTACAAATAAGCGTAAGTCTATCTTAAGCCTTCAACAATAATAGGCACTAATCCTCACAACACCTACTAATATAAGAACTATATCCTATTTGTCACTGTATTTGACAATATATCTGACTTGATCTATCAAGAGTCGATATCAAAAACAAAATTAGTTGGAGATAAATGGATAAAAATGGTAGTTCCAATATCAATCGTAGTAATGCTTAGCTTATTTCTTCTTGGGTTCTATTACAACTACTACAACAATTATTTAGAGAAGTTCTTTGCACTTAATGCACACATAGACTTGATAGAACTTGATGCTGATTAGAACAGACAGTAATTTATCCTGTAAAGTTTAAAACAAGGATCTGAATTGATTCACTTGTATAAATTTAATATGATTGGAAAGGAAGAGATGTTGGCTAAAGTTAAAGTGAAGGAGTCCTAAAAGGAGATTAAAAATATCAATAATGAAGTAAAAGAATTTAGGTACTCCATTAAGATTTCGAAATTGCCTTTAATATCCACTGTCTTAGTATTACTCATATAATATGTATTAATCTCTGGATCGCTAACTTTTATTGGAACTGATTACATGAGTAAGTTCTCGGAAAGCATTCACTTTTTTAAATCAATATCCGACATTGGCGTTTATGTTCCAGCAGCATTTTCATAAAAAGAAGTCTTGTATTTCTTCTCTTTCTTTACTTACTATACAACTGATGATCGAGCATTTTTTGTGGATTAAATTTAAAAAGCAGTCACAAAAATTGATACCTTCTT
This sequence comes from Paramecium octaurelia, assembly GCA_905182995.1. Lineage (NCBI taxonomy): Eukaryota > Ciliophora > Oligohymenophorea > Peniculida > Parameciidae > Paramecium > Paramecium octaurelia. Next base: position 40,484 of record CAJJDP010000017.1, on the reverse strand, counting down.
GTAAATGGATATTGAGAGTTCAAAATTACAATTTTCTAGTTAATTCTTAGACAGTTATGAATATTTATAACAAAATAATCTATGTCCATTGTTGAATAGTTCGAAGTATTATGATTTTGATTACTTTTGTCCTAACACTTAAAATGGAGTATTGAAATTGGGTTTGACAGCTGCTTTGACCAATTTTAATAATATTCTAAAGACTGAATTGAGTATAAATTTCCCGAGTACTCGTAAATTGCCTCCAAAAGATGAGTTGGAAGCCGTTTATTTGTGTTCAGATATAATTTCTGAGATTACTACCAAGATGGAATAAGATATTTAATCACAAACTTAGACTATTGTGGAATTATACAATGTATTTAAATTTGATTACTTTTGATAGATCATAAATTCGATAAGCTTGACATATACCATCATCCTAATCCTAGTTGTTTAATTTACAGTATTCTAATAATTTAAAGTGAAACTTAATAGAACGAAGATGATCTCACTAATCTTCCCACTCGAAACTATATTCTTAAATGATCATTTTGAAAGGGAACTTAGGAGGATGGTTACTAGTGAGAAATTAATTTGAGAATATTTTGATATGAATTGATTTATTATAAGTTTACAACATATATTAAAGTATTCAATATGAAATTGGAGATGCTCGAATATTTGTTGATTCAATTAAATTTCTAGGAGAACAAACTGAAATGGAAACATACTCTCTTCTATGTGATCTTGAGTCAAATATTGAGTATATTTTTTCTGATCTACCCTTTTGTATCAATTAGAGGGAGGCAGAATCAATTTGAATCTATAATGGAAATACCAAAAGTGATTCTCCTTGAATTCTTAGAGTAAGTATATATAGCTGAGTATTCGGTTTTGATCATGAATGCTTGGATAATAATATTGTTAATATCCTTATTCTTTGAAAATTAGAAAAAAAAAATAAGTAAGATGAAAACCTTTGAAGCACAATAATTATAATCAATTCCAATATATTATTTGATGCTCACTTCTAAAGCCATAAATTATATGTTACTCCAACCTTTGCTTTGTTTGGGATTGTTTAATTTGCAGACTAATTTCTAATCTAATTAAAATAATATCTACTATATTATCTAAAATCTAGTGTTTCTCCTGTTTGTTCATATATTTTCAATGGGCTATTATATCTTAAATAATACTACTTTACTACTAACAGACAAGATGGATAAGAAAATCGAAGATGACTATTTAGATTTTATCATCTACATCCTCAGAATACTCCAATCCTATCTATTCATTTTAATGGACACTCATCCTATAGTTTATTTATAAGGGGCAATCTACCTCTCTATCAGCCTAATCAGAATATACACCATATTGGTTTAAATGAAGTATTGTGATTTCAATCATTGCTTCATTCTGTTGTTCTTTTCCTCCTCAGGAGTGATTATGTCAATCTGTATATTTGGAGAATAGAATTTGAATTTAGGATATTTGATGTTGTTGAATCCCTTACTGATATACTGTCTATGGAACTCTTTAAGCTATTAAATCGAATGCATAATACTCAACGACCCCCAAAAGTTGTCGATAGACATGCTCCATTTTTTAGTTTGTTTCATTTTTGCAGACAATCAATTTTCAAAACAAAAAAATTGTCTCCTCAATGGAATTAAATTTAGCAAACACATTCTGAATTGTCAATCAGTTAGTTGCTCCTGCCAAAACAAATACAAAGCCAATGATCCATTGGAATTGAATCTAATTTAATTGGATATATTCTAATAGTTTCAAAATACAATTGTTCAATAATTCAAACTGCTCAATCTACATAAGAAAGGCAAGCACTTCTATAAGATGTGTCATCTCCTATCAGCCTTGCATCAATTGGGACATCATTAGGAAATCTATTATCGCATAGAAGATTAGAAGTACAAAAATTTGTTAACCTTTGTCTAATAAATAAATTGGATTGTGTTCACATTCATTATTAAAAAACAGATGTACAATAAATTTGCCCAGCAATTAGAAACAGATAATAAAGAATGTCTAGAATTGTCAGCTAAAATCACTGCATTCCTACATTCGGAATCTTTTAATTTATAAATTAGGAACAATTTAATTTCAATAATTCAATTAAAAATCCAAATACTCTCCTCTCTTTTGATATTAGACAATGAGGCATTATATGAATACATTGAGACATTTGCTTTAGAGAGTCTGAAAAGAGAAAAAGAATTGAAATAAATATTCTAGAAATTTCCAAGTTCCAAAAACTAATCCATTCTAATGTTTTACATGGGAGAAGTTGTCAATGATTGGTATAGGGCCTATGAATTCAGCAACTTTAGCTCATTTGACAATAAGGCATACTAGCAATTCATCTCAAGTGACATCAATAGTATCTCAAATAAAATGACTTACCTGGTATTTGTGTATGAAAATAAGAAGTTGTACTTGTCAGGTATTTCTAAAAAGGCTTGCGAAATATTCGGCTGGGATTAAGTGCAATTCTCTTAATTGAGAGACGCTAATGTCCTTCTTCCCAATTGCATTCGAGATACTCATGACTAAGAAATTGATAAATTCTTATAGACGGGAAAAGGATTGTATTTTAGAACAAAGGGTATCAATTTTTGTCAATGCAAAACTGGATATTTGTAACCTATTCACTTCTTTTACGATATCCAATTTGACTAATAATCTTTTTTTCAATTCATCTCCTTCATCTAAAAACTTGAAACTCCTTTAGCCATCTTGATTGTCGATTAATAGGCGAAAATCCAAGGAGTAAGCAAGGATTTCTTTAAGATGATGAATTTCTCTTAATTAGCCATAGATTCTATAGCAGTGGAAAAATTATTGTATGGATTGCCATCCTATTTATTTTTCTCTTTGTCTTAATTCACTATTGAATCTACTACCAAATCGGTCATCACCTTCCCTAATGAAGAGCAGTGTCTATCTATGCAAAGTTAAAGTCTAAATCAAAAGATAACTATGTGTAAACAAAGACACTAATAAAATCTATTTGAAGTACAAGGGGATATTCAAATAAGAAATTCATATAATATCATTAGAATTTATAGAATGATGGAATGTGAACCTTCAATCTAAACATAAAAGCAAATTGAATATTATAATTCAGGTGAATTTCCATCCTTAATCAATGATGAGGATGCTGTCATCACTCCGTACGACGAATGCTTCTAGTTCTTTTCTCCTCTTAACGAAAATCAATAAAACTAATCGAATCAATACTTTCTAAGGTCTACCTAAAAGCAGATTACCAAAAAAATCCTATTGATGGAATCAAATCTTTAGAATAGTATATCTTAATTAGTTGAAAATGAATAACAAACAATTAAAATGCTAGGGAATATTTATTAAAATGAATAAGAAGATGACACAGTCTCTTTCTAATAGGATGTATAATCAAATGCCTCTTATGAAGAATTAAGGAGATCTCACTTCTATAAAAAGTACTGTCTTTATCACACTATAATCAATTCTGATGGCATACAACCATGTATTCTTAAATCAACAATTAACTTATTTCTACTCTTGCTAATCATTTTCATATTTATCATATTGGTAAGATATTTGAATTAAATTTTAGTTTTCCATTTTTAAAGCATATGATCTCTAAAAAATAATACTGTGCTATGATCAAACTCAAATTAATCATTTTTTCATTGAACCAATCCATAAGTTCTTCTTGGCTAGATTGACTGTCCAAGATTACTTTTACCTCAGATACACAAACCAGATTAGTGAAGCTGAGAACCAATTCTATTAATCCTTTTCCTTAGCAAATGTCATTAGAGAATATTCTGTGATGCGGCTTAATTTTTAGGAACATTTTTAGGAGTAGAAATTTCAGGAATTCTTATATAGTTAATACATGATTGTGAAATAATAAACCACCCACTACATTCCGATTAATACTTCAGATTATAACATTACAGTGTAATCAGCCTTTGCTTTATTATTAGATGCATTCTACAAATAAGAATTAATTTATTTGTAATCATTTAATGTCAATATCTTAGGTGTAGCACCTCATCAAACATTCTAGTACATAAATTACATCAAATTCATTACTATATTTGACTCTATATCCAATTAGATTTAATTTGAATTCATAAATTAGATGGAAACTACTGAAAATCTGTGGGTATTCCTTTGTTTTCCAACACAATTAATTTCAACGCTTTTTCTTATAGGATCCCTTCTATATATGAGACATTTTAAAAGGATAATTGATAAATTCATTAACCTAAGATCATTTACAGATTTATAAAGTGTGAGTAAAGATCTCAAGAGACTTTCCTTTTTGATCAACCATCTCAAATCTGATTCAGACATGATCTATAAATATAGGTTTAATTTAAATGCTAAAGAATCAATAATTATGGAAAATAAAAGGGGGAAAAATACAGTTAAGGATGATGCCCTCTATAATAAATCAACACCCATCATTAAGCTGATTCAAATTTATATACTAATATTCATAGTATGTGCAGGGATGATACTTACCTTAACGTTCGTCGTAATATCATTCTATTAGCTATTCCCCAAGACATTCAATTATTTTAAGTTGTTCTCTGATGTCGGAGTCTATGTACCAGCGGCCTTCTCGCAGAAGGAAATTTTGTATTTTTGGAACAGATTTCAATTCTTCACTCCTGAAGACAGAGTTTAATTCATGGAATAAGTTTCAATAGGTATTGGGAAGATTAATTAATTCATTTCAACTGATGTTTATTTCAATGAGTTTCAGTTTTCCAATGATTTTTTAACTTATTTCCAAAATATTGGATAAAGCAATCTATGTCCATTATTAAACGAAGTAATATCTTATAATTTATAATAAAGAGCAAATATGTTGAGTTTAATTACTTTTGTGAAAATTCAAAAAATGGCATTCTGAAAAGAGGTCTATTACCAACTTTGAGTGATTTTAACTATTAATTGAAATATGAATTAGATGCTGGATTAGTTAATAGAACTACAATTCCAATTGAGGAGTTAGAAGCAGTATACCTCTGCTCAGAAGTAATAAGTTAATTGTGCGATTAAATGTTGTAAGACATCGTGAACCAAATCAATAAATTAGATAACATTTTAAATGTATTTTTTTTTTAATATTTTTCTAGTGGATACTGACATCATCTTTTATATTGCTTGTTTTTGGATGCTTCACGGTTTATTTTAGGGTTTATCCAAGAATGAAGAACAAATTAAAATATGTGAAAAAGATTACTGAAATATTTCCATAAGATACGATATTTTTAAATGATTATTTGGAAAGAGATCTCAGAAAGATAATATTAACAGAATAAATTAATTGAACAAATTAATTAATTATTATTTATTACTATTTATACTCAGATCTTTTTATTTACTAATTAGTAGATTAATTTATCTACCTCTTAGTCTTGATCAACCTTGCATTAATATATTTCAGAAGCAAATAATTTTATTTGTATTAAGAACATATGATTTTGATAAGTAAATTTTATGATCAGCTTTCCTATTATAATAACAAAAATTAATCCTTATTGCTTATTTCTCAAGTTTAATTGAGGAGACTTTTAAGTGAATCTCTTAAAATAATAGATCTCCTTAATCATCCGATAATTATATTTTGGAGGTTAAAAACCAGCTTTTTAATCAAAATCAATTCTATTTGGCAAATAATTCAATCAGAAATTATGTTAATTGATTTCAACAATAATTTTGCTAAGTAAATTTTTAACACAAATTTTATTATACTTCAATAATTGAAAAAAAGTATCTAAATAAAAATATTTTTAATATTTATTATTAAAAATTTATACAATTATTTCAAATTTTATATAAATTATTATAAATATCATAATATTGATATCCTTTTCATGCCATTCGTGTATAAGTCTATTTTAATTAATACAATGCTTTGGAAATTTTTTATTCAGAATCAGATAGAATCTCAATTTACAACTTTTGTAATTTAGAGTCTTTTTCCATCGAAGATTATGATAGTTAAAAAAATTAAGAAGATTCTCTATTTCTTTAACTTGTAGATGGCCTTTATGTAAAAATGACTTTTTTAAAATCATCAAAATCATTGGTTTTGATGTAAAGTTCATTATTCTTAATTTTCACTTAGTCTTAAGTATAATATATTTCAAATTAATTCAACTTGCATTATTCGTGCTTTATTATTAAATATTGATTTAGACTATTTGAGACTTATTGCATATCAATGAAGTATATTCTTTGTTTAAACAATTCCATATACTAAATTTTATATTCTTTTTAAGTTTTGTTGTCTATCATTCTATTATTTTTCAAATCAATTGAATGGGTAAAGGGACATTTTGAGTAGGGATAAGTAATAGGAAATGGATCAATTTATTCACCCATTTTTAGTTGTAAATATTAATTATTAATGAGTTCATTAGCATCAGAATCTTCAATAGGGATGAAATCGCCATCCATTTCAATTTAGCAGCATGAATTCCTTGAACTCTACATGGTTTCTTGAAAATCACCTTAAGTAGACTTTAAAGAAAATTAAACACTTTGACAATATTATTATACTTATGTGNATTAATTGAACAAATTAATTAATTATTATTTATTACTATTTATACTCAGATCTTTTTATTTACTAATTAGTAGATTAATTTATCTACCTCTTAGTCTTGATCAACCTTGCATTAATATATTTCAGAAGCAAATAATTTTATTTGTATTAAGAACATATGATTTTGATAAGTAAATTTTATGATCAGCTTTCCTATTATAATAACAAAAATTAATCCTTATTGCTTATTTCTCAAGTTTAATTGAGGAGACTTTTAAGTGAATCTCTTAAAATAATAGATCTCCTTAATCATCCGATAATTATATTTTGGAGGTTAAAAACCAGCTTTTTAATCAAAATCAATTCTATTTGGCAAATAATTCAATCAGAAATTATGTTAATTGATTTCAACAATAATTTTGCTAAGTAAATTTTTAACACAAATTTTATTATACTTCAATAATTGAAAAAAAGTATCTAAATAAAAATATTTTTAATATTTATTATTAAAAATTTATACAATTATTTCAAATTTTATATAAATTATTATAAATATCATAATATTGATATCCTTTTCATGCCATTCGTGTATAAGTCTATTTTAATTAATACAATGCTTTGGAAATTTTTTATTCAGAATCAGATAGAATCTCAATTTACAACTTTTGTAATTTAGAGTCTTTTTCCATCGAAGATTATGATAGTTAAAAAAATTAAGAAGATTCTCTATTTCTTTAACTTGTAGATGGCCTTTATGTAAAAATGACTTTTTTAAAATCATCAAAATCATTGGTTTTGATGTAAAGTTCATTATTCTTAATTTTCACTTAGTCTTAAGTATAATATATTTCAAATTAATTCAACTTGCATTATTCGTGCTTTATTATTAAATATTGATTTAGACTATTTGAGACTTATTGCATATCAATGAAGTATATTCTTTGTTTAAACAATTCCATATACTAAATTTTATATTCTTTTTAAGTTTTGTTGTCTATCATTCTATTATTTTTCAAATCAATTGAATGGGTAAAGGGACATTTTGAGTAGGGATAAGTAATAGGAAATGGATCAATTTATTCACCCATTTTTAGTTGTAAATATTAATTATTAATGAGTTCATTAGCATCAGAATCTTCAATAGGGATGAAATCGCCATCCATTTCAATTTAGCAGCATGAATTCCTTGAACTCTACATGGTTTCTTGAAAATCACCTTAAGTAGACTTTAAAGAAAATTAAACACTTTGACAATATTATTATACTTATGTGTAATCTGATTCATTCTCTATCACTATAAACACCTACGATACGTTGCAATTTTATAATGAAAGTTAGGAAATAATTCCCGAAATTAAAAATTATTATATTTGCTTTATATTGTTTCCAAATACACCAGATCCAATGAGCGGAAATGCAACTTATGTTATATTCAAATTTTTGCATTTTTGAAATACTTATGCGATCAAAGAGTGAATATGACATTAATAATAATCAAAATTTGTAGCTTTTCGATAAAATTTTGGATATACTTGAAATAAACATTTTAGTTGCTTTTGAAAATGCAATTCTATATGAATAACATCTTCTATATCTTTTAATTTACTTATATATTTCCAATGTTGAAATAGTTTATCTTTATTTTCTTCTCCTTCGATGAAGTTTATTAGAGTTTTGACTTAATCATTTTAAATTATCTCTTTACTAAAGTCAACATTTTTCACAAATTCTAGAACAATCGCTTAACATTTAATTTATGAGATATTTCCTTAAATGAATTTTATTTTTGCATTATTTTCTGTACTTAAAAGAAAACCTTCAGCTGAAATAGGATCAATGATAGATATATTTTTAACATCAATAATAACTTACTCTTTTTTCTCTATCTCTTTTATAAATTTGGTTTCGATTTAATTAGCATCAAATGATATACCTTCAAAATCTCATAAGATTTTTCTAATTCTTTTAAGCTTTTAAATATATTCTGAATGTCTTGCTTATAAAATTCGATTTTTAACAACTACCTTTTTGGATCATATAATGAAATACAAAATTAATGTTATTGCAATTTCTTTTGTATTTCATCTGCAAGAGATTTTTAATTGATAACAAGTTAGATTTCCATTCTATATTCCTAAAACTATTCAATCATATCATCAATTATGACTTGAATTTGCTCTAAATCTAAGCTTCTTCCTATTAGAATGACTTATTATGTATTTTCTTATGGGATTATAGGAACAATATCTTTTTCCGAAATCAGCTTTGGAAATTCTAAATGAAGATGATTAATGATTTGGAGGAAAGGAGTTTTAAAAGTAATGTATTTTAGGTCATTAATGAGGTTATTTTTTACTTAATTCTAAATTGAATTTATTGTATATTTATTTTAATAAATGACTGTAAATTAAAATTTCCCTAACTGAATACCTACTAATCTAATTTATGCTATTTTTTCCTTTTCTTGTTGTTGGAAATTATTTATTATTTTATCTAAATCACTTTAACTCATTTAAGACATTAGACTTTGTAGTTATAAATTCTCATTCTATATTTCAATATGTGCTTGAGACAATTCGTCCAACTACTATTTAATTTTTTGTCTTTCTTCTTAAAATTTTGTAAGTTTTGTTGAAATATTTACTATAAAAACATTTTCATTCTTTTTCGTCATTTTATCTTCAGTTATATGTTCATTCAATGATTTATTAAGTTTCCCTTTCAAATATTCCTGCCAAATATATATTTTTGATTCTTCTAGGTGGATTTGAACATAAGGATTATAAATTTAATATAGTTAGGCATCTAATTGGGCATAGAGTTCCTCAACATTAAAGGTTTTTTCCCCAGGACCCAGCCAAGTTTCACAACTAAATTTAACTTCTAATTAATTCTACTTAATCTACTTCGGTTGTGATGCTATGATACTTATATTCTTAAACTTTTCTTACAAGTCTTCTAATTATTTAGCAGTTTCTTAACATTCACTAAATTGAATGGATATTTCTTTAATATCATGTTAAATGAAATAATTTTTATTGATAAGTTTTATGAATTCTGATTGAAATAAACTTAAGTCTTTATCCTTTTTTTCTATTACTAAATAGAATTTGTCATATTTTAATGTTAATTTGATTTAAGAAATAAATTCATCAGGTAATTTTGTTCCATTTCCATCCTTTAAATCTTTGAGATTAATTATGACAGGATCAAAATTTGTTCCAAGAATATCTGTAATCTTTGATTGATATTATTTCACCAAATTATAGATTATGTTAGATTCCTATTTTGTTTGAGTTTCAATATTAAGTATATAATATTCATCTAATTTTTTTTATACATTATTCACAAAATAATCTATGTGACCCTTCACACTTTGTATTGTATTAGTAGGAGGTGGGATGGAGCATTATAATTTGTGAAAATCACATACAAAATCAAATCCAGATTATTATGCTTCATCTGCCAAGTCTTTCAATATGAATTAATCAAATATAAGCATCTACAAAGCAGGGGTGATTCCAATCTTTTCCTAACCTTTGAATTAATAAATCCCCCTATAAAACAAAAAATCTGCTTTCTCAAACTACGTTTCTTTAATCTAAAGTTATAGATCTTTAAATTCATTTTCTAATTCATTTTTATATTTTTCTCCCAATCTATGAGGAAAATAATGAGATAATTAGAAATAACCATTTAAATAAAGTTTATCAATGAGGTCAATTAACTTAGCTTTATAAGCTAAATCAAATGAATTCTCTTTTGTTATTCTTGCAGTTATTTCATATCCTGGGTATTTCTCTTATGTCCCTACCGTTTCTACTTGGTTGTTGGCAACTTATTTGTTCAACTAAATTTTCAATTTTGGATTAGGATATTAATGTACATATTTTTCTCCTTCATTTGAGACAACATCCTCCACTTGGGTACCATTTTCTACTTTTTTTCCATTTATTTACTTTCTTTGATTTAGGCGAAATCCGCTACTATGAGTTTTTCTCATAGAATCAGAGTTCATCATATAAAAAATTTATTCTTAATATTAATAAAATTTAAATCTATTTAAGAGGCTTTGAAGGTACAAACTTCCCTCTTTCTTAATTTAATCAAATAGAGGGTTTCTTTCTATAATTTAATAAATTTAAGTCCTTCATTTATATATAAATATTATATAATGGACCCATAACTGGATTAATACATGAAAATTAAGAAGGCTCATTTCATAAATTCAAGCATTAAAAGTAGTGATAATAATTGTACTTTAATAGCGAATATAAAGAAGGATTATAAATTCATAAAGGAAATAGGAGCAGGTGGTTTTGGTGTAGTGTTTGAGACTGAATAGAAATCAACAGGTATAAGATGTATGTTCATTAGGTATTAAAAGAGCAATTAAAGCAATTGCAAAAGATCGTGTAGTAGATAAGGAAAGCTTCAAGAATGAGTTATCGATCCTTAGAAAGATTGTAATATTTAAATTTGAGTAGAGGATCATCCAAATATTCTGAAGATGTATGAAGTCTACGAAACTGAGAAGACTGTGTATTTGGTAACAGAGTAAGTAAAATGAGTATGATAGGATGTGCGAGGGAGGGGAACTATTTTACTACATCACCAAGACTTAGCATTTGACTGAGATGCAAGCAGCCAAGATAATGAGATAAATATTTACAGCAGTAGCATATCTACATGAGCATAAAATAGTTCATAGAGATTTGAAGCCAGAGAATTTCTTATTAAAAAATAAGGATGATGAGTCTTCAATTAAATTGATTGATTTTGGATTGGCTAGATTTTTCAGGGAAGATGAAGTCATGACCTAGCCAAATGGCAGTCTCTTCTATATAGCTCCAGAGATCATTAAAGGCCAATATTCATATGAAGTTGATTATTGGTCCTTGGGAGTTATTTTATACGTGATGATGTGTGGATAGCCACCATTTCCAGGAAGGAATCCTTAAGAGACTATAAAGAATATATAGAAAGGGATATTCACATTTTCAAAGGCTGGATTCAAGGGAGCAAGTGAAGAAGTAATTTAATAAATATTGAGGAGAGGTTAGGGATTTAATTTAGAAATTGTTAGTGATGGAGCCTAAGAGAAGATTTACTGCTAAATAAGCTTATAATCATCCTTGGGTATAGTAATAGGTTAGTCATGAATTGATGAATTTGAGATTGCATGATGATACTATCAAAGGTCTAGAGAAAATGATAAATGCATAATAAATGAAGAAAACAATGTTATTATATTTAGCAACATTTATACCTGAAAATGAAGTAACTTCATTAAGATAATTATTTGTCTCATTGGATAAAGATGGGAATGGTATGATTTCATTGGAGGAAATGATTGAAGGATTGACTGGGTTTAAAAATATGAAACATAAAAATATGGATAAGAACTTCGTAACTCAATTGTTTAAAGCTATGGACATTGATTAAAGTGGATATGTGGATTACAGTGAGTTTATAGCTGCATTTCTGGTGTGTCCATAGTTTTAAAATGAAAGATTCATTGAAGAGCAATTTAAAAGAATAGATTAAGATAACAGTGGCAGAATATCTAAAAATGAATTGATGGATATTTTTCATACTGACACTATATCCATAAAAGACATAGATATTGAAGAATTGATTAAATAAGCAGATATAAATAAGGATGGGGAGGTATTAATTTGTTATTATGATAAGATTGATTATTAAGAATTCATGATCCTTCTAAGGGATAGATTTGCAGATTAGATTAAACAATGACTATTTGATAAAATTATTAATAATTAATATGAATCAATTTTTTCAGAAGAATTCTCTATTTAATATAAGTAATGCTATTTCTTTCTGAGTTGGACACTATTTTGGTAAAAGATAGAGACAAATCGTCTAATCCTAATTATGTTCTTCAAGAACTAAGACAAAAAAAGATCGCAGACACCACACTAATATAATCAAGAAAGACTCAAATTCTTTCCAAACATAAACTTTGATCCTATAATTTTAGAAATAATAAAATAATAATTCTTTTGATAGTTTCGAAAAATTTTGCACATTAGAAATGCTAAGTAGATCAACTACTCTAGGATGCAATTTTCAATAATTTGAGAATTAGAGAATCGCCAAAGTTTTAAGATCATCTCCATTCACATTCAAGGTTGCTTATTTATAAAATTACATCTTGAGTAAGTTTATAGGATTTCTTGATTAATTTAGTTGGGGAAGCACAATATGATTAAATGCTTTGATGTTTCTCCAATTAATTCAACATAAACTTTGAATTTTTATTAATCAATCAATAATATATTAAGAAATTCAACGTAGATCGGATGTCAAAACATTCAAGAAGATCAAATTCAATGTTTACTCTTTAGAATTTGAAAGGAATAAACAAACCAAGAATTGGTATAGATAGTTAATTAAGTGATGTGTTGGAAAAGCAATGTTGATTTTGTTTTTCATTATTTGAGAAAATCCCATAAATAAGAATATATGCAATGTATGCTCACATTGTTCTAATATTGGCTAGTGAAATCAATTAAGGATCATATAGGATTGAAAAAATTGAAATTCAATTGTAAACTTACACTTATTTTGTAGAATAAGGAAGAAACATAGTTCCAATATCATTAAACAATACAGAATTATGAGTACATTCAATTATAATGTCATAAATTTAACGCAATGTTAAATTCAAATCAATCTCCAAGATAACAAGGTTTCATTTTAGAAATTTTTGATTATCAAATAAATTCAAACATCAATGCTTATAGCTTTCAGTTACAAAAATCCTTAATCTATAAATCTAAAAGAAGGGAGTTAATCCATTAATGAATTATATTTCTCAATAACCCTAAGTTTTTTTGATTATTATTAATCAAATAAATTATGCAAGAAGAAAAAGTGCGTGTATATCAGATTTGACAATATAATAGAAATAGTATTTGCAATCTGTGAATATAATCTATTAATGTACTATATATTCATAAATCATATATTTCTCATTATGTGAATGGTAATACTCCTCTTTGTCTAAGAATTGCTTCCAAAGCTGAAGCACTCTATCCCTTTTATCTCAAATACCCAGCTAAGATCACTGTGTTATTCTTTTTATTGTAAACTCCATTCTCATCAACCTTTTTTGTTATTAACAATCAATACTTATCCAACATTAATTTATACACTTGAGTAATCGCTGCTATTCAGAATCATATTTGTATATTAGCACTTTCTTGGAACATAAATATCAACAACCTATTTTTCATCATTGATCATTCCTGCATTTTCTTGAATTCTGTGAGCCATAATATTAAAAAAGATTTAAATTTTTTTATATATATTTAATTAATTCACAATTGCTTAATCTGAAAGAACAAAAAGCATAACTTGTAATTAAAAGTAAATGATATTACTTTTTCTTCCATAAAATGATACATATAGCAATGAGAAATATTTTGCTTTTTATCGTGACAACACGTGATATTTAAAGAAAATTTTAGTTCTTGATCCTGTAAGAAGTACGATCAAAAAGGAATTTCTATAAATTTCAACTATCATTGATAATTTAATTCAATAAACTATTCTAATCATAAGACCTTTTAAATAGAAAATTATGAAAAAGAGATAATCTAAAAGTACTTTGTCTACTCAAAAAAGCCAATATAAAAAAGTAAATTCCAAACTTGAACAAAATTGGGGATTTGGATTTATTATGTAGATTAGATCAAGAGATTAATAAGATGAAAACATTGTTAAGTAATTAACTGTACAACTATTTATTTGTCTACATTATCAATTTTTTTTTCAGTTACTCTAAATAATAATGATAATTGGCAAATGAGTGTATTTTTGAAAATTCCGCTTGATAGTTTTAGAATCCTAAAGAATAATAGCATAATTATTAGTGTTAATCAAATAATTAATTATTACCAGAAATGACAGAATCAAAATTCAAATTCTTCAATATAGATCTCGATTTATTATCTAATCTGTTTAACCTGAAATGAATGCCATTCTTATATTAATTATTAAATAGAATTAATAGTAATTGAAATAATCTACCGATATCAATTGTTTATGATCAATTATAAATTTAATTTTAAAAATTCGTTAAAAAATGAATAATCAAGTCCAATTTCCAAAAATTGATTAATCTCCTAGAATATTTTAATCAGGAGTTCATTCATAAGTCAAGTCTAATTAAAGTTTGGCGAAATCTTGTTACAGGGATGAAAATGAAATGACAGGATATAGAAATTTCAAAAGTAAGTTAATGAATAAATTAGATGAGTAAATGACAGAAAGAAATTTTTTTAATCCTTAATAGTCTTTAGGAACTGAAATAACTATATCACTAAATCAAAGAGAGTGGCGAAGGAACAATTGCAAAGAATAGCTATAATAATTTATTGATAGTTATTATGCTGAAGGTAAAATTAAAATAACTGTTACATTTGATACTACTTTAGGAGAAAGTCAATAAAAAACAGAAAAAAAACGTTTTAATTTATTGAATTTGTCTATAAAATAAACAGCAATTGATGAAGAAGATAAATTGTGTTAATAAAGGATTTACCAATTTAAAGGAAAGTAGGAGAATAATCTATAAGGTCATATTGAAATGATTATATATGGTCATTCGTTTTTTCCCTATTTTGAAAAGTTAGTTTTGGAAGTGGGAGGAAAAATACTATTCAAATATGATGATTGTCTCTTATAAATACCTCCACCCTAAATTAGACAAGTAAATATTAACGATTTAGATCGATGTTTTGATACTATTTGCGACTATTTAGAAAATACTACAATTCTTCAAATTGAGTGTTCATCTAATGCAGAAGCATTAGCAAAATATAATATTTTAATCAAAAAAGAGGTTTATTAATTAATTGAGAGAAGTTTAAATGTTGTATGCTGGGATGTTGTATATTTGAATTTGGAAATAATAAAAATGAAAATTTAAGTCAATGAATTATTCTTATAACATGATTAACTTTATTTCTTAATCCAAAATAATGGAAAAAGTATAGTAGAATAATAAAATAAACTGAATGAAATCCTTAAATCAAAAGAAATTATAAAAAAGGAAAGTATAACAGACAGTATAATATTTTATGATTTGCCAGAGGAAGAAGATATCATTTAGATAAAAATCAATCATCTTAGAAGATAGTATCCTTAGATAAATATTGAAATATCCAATCATCAAACTTTATAGGACTAAAAACTGTAGCTACAAT
This sequence comes from Paramecium octaurelia, assembly GCA_905182995.1. Taxonomy (NCBI): domain Eukaryota; phylum Ciliophora; class Oligohymenophorea; order Peniculida; family Parameciidae; genus Paramecium; species Paramecium octaurelia. Next base: position 24,695 of record CAJJDP010000017.1, on the reverse strand, counting down.
TTACAACAACTACTTGGTTAGTTAAAGATTAGGAAAAAACGGAATTTATAAAATAAGCCAAAGATATTAAATCTAAAATTGAAGAAATACATTTGCCATACAAAATTATTAAAATCCCCCAAAATCAAAAGGTGATTTGGGAAAACTATCTTTCGGAATACTTTTTAAGATATTCATCTTGTTTTTCAGTACATTCGAATGGTGATGATATAGAAATAGCATTAAAAACAAATTAAGAAAAATGGAGAGAGCTAGAAAAACAACTTAGTACTAAATTATAATCATGCACATGGCAAATTATTAAATTGGAAGCCAAACCTTTAATATTAAATTTGTTAAAAAATTGTAAGGAAAAAAATAAATTATTTAACTAAGTTTTTAAAAACCTACTTTCAGATTTTCAGGATAAGGTTAATATTACCATTAAAGAAGTAGATGAGAAAAATATTTTATGTTTAGCTGTTTTGGATAAACATTTTGAAATTAAAAAAGTACAGGAGATACTAGAAACTCAGTTTATGGCTAATTTGAGTGTGAAAAAACTTAATTTACTTTACAAAGAGAGTCTTGAATACTTTAACATTTAAGTTCCTGAGTAAATATCAAAAAATGACATTTTTGTACATCAAGGCAATTTAGATCAATAGAATAAACATCAAGCATTCTTTTTGGGTCTAAATTAGCACCTTAAAGAAACAAACGAGTTTTTAAAAGATTTAAAGAGTAAATATCAAAATGCATGGATTACATAAGAATTTAAAGTTGAAAATACATTAATTTATAACTGTTTATAATCGAAATATCGTTTAAAAGAAATTGAATTAAAGCTAGGAGCAACCATAGATTTTACTAAAGAACCTTACACTAATTTAAGTAAGATTGTCATTACAGGGTTCTAAAACTACATAATTGAATTATTAAAATAATTATCTATGTTAGAAAACAGAATTAAAGGACTTTCTATAGTTAAAAGTCTACCCCTTAATAATTAATAAATTAATTAATTAACTGCTAAGTTTTAATAATTGCAATAAATTTAATAAAAAACATCTAGCTATTTTGAATTCAAAAGTATTACTAGTTTCAATCCTGAAGAATCAATTTTGGAGAAGTTAACATTTGAAGGAAAAGAATTGTGTATTGTTAAGGGTGATATCACCCAAATTTAGTGCGAGGCAATCGTATATTAAATAATGAATGATAAGTGTGAATTTGGAGAAATTGGCTTGTAAAATCAATAAGTTAAAAATTTATTATCAATTACTAATAATGATATATTAAAATTTTTCAAAGAAATAATGAAGGATAAACAATTCTTAAATCCTGGGGAATTATTTTATTACAAAGTTAATACTGACTCCCATGTAGATCATATATTTAATATTTATCCTCCCACTTATAGGCAAGCAAAGACTTTGGTTCGTGACTAAAAAATAATACAGGAATTGATTTAGAATATTTTTTAATTGGCCAAAGAAAAGAATATCAAATAAATTGCCTTTCCAGTTATTAGCGTTGAAATTTTTGGTTTTTATATGAACATGGCCAGCTAAATTCTTTTGAAAGAAATCATAAATTGTTTGTTTCAAGAGGATTGTAATATTAAATAGATTTTCATACTTGAAAATGATGATTTAAGATGTAAAAGATTGACATATCAATTAAATCATCTTTTATCTGATAACCCATTATAAAAGACCGAAAATTATGTAAAATACTAATGGTAATGGTTTGAGTAAGATCATTTTGAAGATTATGACGATTATGAAGTTAATAGAAAAATTTGCAAATTTTACACCTAATTCGAGAAAGGTTAAGATTAACAATTTAATATATTATATCCTTACAGTAAATACCCTGGAACACATCTAATAGATTTAGACAAACAACGAATTTGGGACAAAACTCACAATAATTCAGAGCAAACTATAATTTCCATTGATAACTTTGGTGAGAGAAAATACTATATAGATGGAAAATAAGTTTCTGATGATTTAAATAGATATTTGATATAATAGGAAATCTAAGGAAAAAGAAAGTTTGATATATTCTATAAATTCTATGAAATATACCTGACTAAAGAAGGACACTACTAAAAAAATTTGTAGTTTGGAAATATTAGGCCAATATAGTTTATTCCATATGAGAACCGGAATGAGGAAAATGTTTTGATTAGGTAAAATTCTCAGTTTAAGATTGAGAAACTTATTGAAGCATCTAATAAGGAGGAAAATGGATCTAAAGTCATCTTCTTTGAAATTAATTAACAGAAATAAGTGAAATATGATCAGGTACTTGTTCACACTCTATATGACGATGAAAATATGGCGGAAACTAAAATATTGGAATTGTTGGAAAATACACCTAGATTAAAATCAAAAATTTAAGTAACGAATAGGAGGAGCACAGAATAGATAATCTAAGTTCTTTCTCCTAATCGAAAAATTGTAGCAAAGAGATAGCCACTCTAAGATAAAAATTGAATAAAATTGAAAATATATAGAAATATTTATTAAATTAAATTTCTTATAAAATATATGATAATTTTTAAGCATATCAAAAGTTATTCTTAAGTTTCCTCAATATTCTGCTTAAGTGTTGAATATATATTACATAAGACGATGCTAATCGCTACTTTAAATGAAATTATTTTTGAAAACTAACCCGGTTTTATATTTTAATACATTTGGGTTTCAGAAATGAGACAATAATAATAAGAAATAATTTAAGAATTTTTAAAATAACCTCTCCAAGTTTGCAATTAATTCTGGATATTCCTTAGTAATTAGTTAATAGAATTTGCTGATATTTCTGTTAAAATTCCTTTTTGACTAGAAACTTATTAAATGTAGGTAAATTTAACCAATTTTCTTTTGAAGTGCTTATTTGACATTGAGAAAAAAAAAGAAACAAAATAAACTTAGCTAGATCAACAACAGAATAGAGTTATCAACATTGTTTATTAAATTTTTAAGGAGCATAAAAATATTATAATAAATTTTTATATTATGTTTGATGTACAAATGTGATTTGTAAGAGCCGCCAACAGTTTTCCATAATGCATTAAATATTCAAGGAAGGCTTTTCAAAGCACAAAATTCCATTGATATAATACAGTTAAGGAAATATAGAATTTAGAATGTTATGGTGAGTGAAGGTTTGCAATAGTTATAAAATATATAAAAATTATCATTAAATGATCAGGTTTATAAACTTATGATTTTATCGTTCTATGACAAATCATTACCAATGTATGGAGATTGAAAATTAGCCAAACACTTATTCCAATCCAAAGTTGTCTGAAAAATGGAAAAATAAATCAAATTAAATCTAAATTTAGAATGAGTCGAAATTGTCCTACCATTCTTCATTATTTTATGTTTAGAATCCTTTTTAAACTTGAAATAGTAGCTTCATCGAAATTATTCTCTAAATATAACAAGATTGGCAAGTATATTAAAAATCGCATTATATAATAAAATACTTGTTTTCAATACTTTACAGTAGTTTAGTGAACGGCTTAATATTTACCCTTAAAGTACACAATCAAGTATCATTCATCTTTAAATCAAGCACGAGAAAGAAAAGAAAGCTTCATATGACATCTTCATATTATTTGTCATAAATTAATAATGATTAAAATCAGATTTAGAAGAATAGAAAATAAATGTATTTATTCAAAGCTCACATGGTCGTAATCCTATATTAATTTTAAGACCAACTTTGCTTTTAATTTTCATTCCTGATTAATCATATTAGAGTTGATATTATATAAACTAATCAATTATATTTATAAAAAATTTTAGAATCAGAAGACCAGGCCAATTTATTGTGCCAAATATTCACTTCTTATATGCCAAATCAAACTGTCTATGAACCCTTTTTGATTTAAGGTAAAAAAATATGAAAAGCGAAATAAAAATGTTACGGTTTAACGAATTTCTAAAAATTTGAAGTGTGAGAGTATTTGTTAGTTCAGATTTAAAACAAATTTTTGTTAATCTGATAAATAAAATGTTAAATTCAAGTTAGTATATTAGTATTAAGAATTATCTAGACACTTCAATCTTAAGTATATTCAGAAAATTATTAAGGCAATTCAATTTTATGTTTACTGTCATTCGAATCAAAGGAATATTAAAGTGAGATATAAAATAATTAAAAATAAATTGTTATGTATAATTAACTACAATTATAAAAAAATAAAAATTTAAATAAGGAATACTAATCTGAAATTGAGGTGCTCTTCACCTATTCTTGTTACAATTATTGTGTCTAGTGTCTTCATATTTCAAACTTTCTTATTTATCATTTAGTAATTTATTTCTGGGTGAAAGCTTATATATATTATTCTAATCATTGTGTAAGAAATCACTTTCATGCATTTCGAACTAAAAAAGCATCCTGTTAAATAAAGAATGCAAAAACAAATCTAAGTAAAGTACTATTTGGTCTTTTTAACCAATAAGGGAAGGTACATGTGTATATCAATTTCCATACTTTTTTTCATTTTTCTTTCTTTCATTGTTCTTCTGCTTTTCATTTTTTCCTTGTGATGGAGAAAGCTTTTAGAAGAAAACCAAATATTCTAAGCTTAAGCAAGTTGAGTGACTTTAGCCTGCTTTGGTGATCTCTGAATGCTAAGCTGATCAAAAACTTAAAATATTGAAAATCAACAGAGTAGAAATGAAGAACACATTCAGATTGTGCCTTTAACTTCATCACTTAAAGCCTTCAATACTAATTGAATTTATATTAGTATAAATATTAATGAGGACAATTATTTAAAAAAATAAATTCTGGTTCAAAAACTCAAAGATTATATGATCTAATTTAATTATTGTAAAAATTAATATTTATTCTGATTAATTTAACTTGAAAAAATTTTGAACTTATAATTAATACTTTCAATGAATAAATAATTCATGATATTAGCATTGTTGCTAGTTTTAGCAGCAAGTCAAACCTATAGTATAACATCATGCACATGTGCATAATTGTTATCAGAAGGAGATTGTTTAAAAAATACTTCACTTGGTTGTGCATGGGACAGTACAAAAAAAGCTTGTGCAGTTTCTACAACACCAGTCACTCCAACAGTGACCTATGCTGCATATTGTGATACCTTTGCTGAAACAGATTGTCCAAAAGCAAAACCATGTACAGATTGTGGAACTTATGCTGCCTGTGCATGGGTTGATAAAAAATGTACCTTCTTCACAGGATGCACAGCCTTTGCAAAAACAACAGACGGTGACTGTTAAGCAATAAGTAATAGATGTATTACAGATGGAACTCATTGTGTTGAAGTCGATGCTTGTAGCACATACAAGAAATAACTACCTTGCGTGAAGAATGCAGCTGGTAGCTTATGCTACTGGGATACAACAAATAACACTTGTGTAGATGCTAACACATGCGATAAATTACCTACAACATTCGCTACAGACAAAGATTGCAGAGATGTCATTTCAACTTGCACAACAAAGACAGGAGGTGGATGTGTCGACAGTGGAAATAATTGTAGTGATTAAACATTAGAAATTCAATGTGTGTGGAATAAATTAAAATCAGTTGCATGTTATTGGGATGGAGCTGCATGCAAAGACAGAATTTGTGATAATGCACCAACATCATTAACAACCGATGATACTTGTAAATCTTTTAGAACTGACGGAACATGTACAACTAAGGCTAATGGAGGATGTGTCACTAGAACCACTTGTGCAGCTGCTACTATCTAAGCTGCTTGTGTTAAAAATAGTTCAAATGGGGATTGCTATTGGACTGGAACTGCATGTGTTGATAAGACATGTACAAATGCACCAACAACTATGACAACCAATTCAGCTTGTGCTGGATTCGTAACAGGTTGTATCACCAAATCAGGAGGAGGTTGTGTTTCCAATGGAGCATGTTCAGCTGCAAATGTCTAAGCAGCTTGTGTGAAAAATACATCTGGAACTGATTGCATTTGGGATACTACATGCAAAGAAAAGACATGCGCAAATGCACCTACTACCAATAACACTCATGATTTATGTACATCATATTTATCAACATGCACTGTTAAATCTGGAGGTGGATGTTAATCTAGAACTTGTGCAAATGCTCCAACAACAATAACAACTAATGATGCATGTGAAGCATATTTACCAGCCAGCAACTGTATAACAAAGAGTGGAGGTGGATGCGTAACAAACACTACATGTGCAGTAATTACTTTAGAAGCTGCTTGTGTTAAAAATTCTTCTGGAGCCATTTGTTTCTGGGATTCTGCCAGTTCAACTTGTAAAGATAAAACTTGTGCTAATGCTCCTGCAACTAATACTACTAACGATTTGTGTGTTGCCTTTTTATCATCTTGTACATTAAACTCAACCAGTGCAGGTTGTGTTGATAAAACATGCGAAAATTCATTGGTATAAACAATTTGTGATAAAGATCTCAACAATAAAGCTTGTATTTGGAAAGGAAAATGCTATAAAAAAGAGTGTGTTTTGGCTTCATCAACCACAGCAACCCATGCAGATTGCTAAACTTATGATGTAGGTTGTACTTTGAGCAATACTGGTACTGGATGTGTTCCTCTACCCCTTAAATGTGAAGCTATCACAATTGAAGCTGCTTGTAATATTAGATTGTAAGTTACAAATGGAGTTAAATCCTATCCATTATGTGGTTGGAATGGTTCATCTTGTATTGATAAAGCTTGCTCTACTGCTCCAAAGACTACAGCAACAACATCTGATTGTGGTACATACAAATCAGGTTGTGTAGCAAATAACCCTGTTAGCGGAGCAATTTAAGGATGCTAAGACTTACCAACAACTTGTGCAGCTAGAAAATCAACTGAAAATTGTGAAATCACAAGAGTTGGATTCCCAACATGCTTATGGAATAGTGCTACTTCAGCTTGTGTTGAAAAATCTTGCACTACTGCTAGCGTTACAACAACAACAGGATTCTTGACAGTTTTTAGTTCTTCAAATTGTTCTACTTATTTGACTTCTTGTATTGCCAATAATACAGCAGATGGTTGCATTCCAAAACCATCAAGTTGTGGTTCTTTGACATCATCAGCTAATTGCACAACTGGTTCAAAAGCAAATGGAGATTGTTATTGGAATGGTTCTACTTGTGTTGATAGAACATGTGCAAACATTTCATTATCCACTCACTCTGGTTGTTAAGGTGTTTTGAATACATGCACAACGAATAATGCAAAAACAACTTGTTAAAGTTTAGCTACAGCTTGTACTTCTTATGGATCAAGCGAAAATTGTAAGTAAACTTCTGCTGGAAAAACTTGCATATGGACTGGAACAGCTTGTAGAAATGCAACATGTGCAGATGCAGCAGATACTGCTTCTTACCAATCAGATTCATAGTGCTCAGCTTATCCAACACCAAGCGATACTTGTACAGTTCTATACAAAACTTAAGCATTAGGATGTGTGACAAGATCAGCTAATTGCAGTGACTATGTATCATCAGCTTAATGCTATAGAACCTTAACAGCTGCATCAGATGACTGTACATGGAAATCCTCTCATGGCAAATGCTTTTCTAATACATATCTTCAAGGTGCATGCTCAACCTTTTAAGGTACCAAAACTTTATGCGAAGCTATTAAACTTGGTTGCACCAATACAAATAGTGCTGTTGAAACAGATACTTGCACATTCTCTTGTGCTCTTGTAACAGGAACAAGTTTAACCCATTCAGGTTGTTAAGGATATAGTACAACATGTACTGCTAATTCAGCTGGAACTGCTTGTCTTATATAAGCAGCAGCTTGCAGTACTTACACAGCCTAAGGTGATTGTGTTAGAAGAACAGATGGTTTATCATGCTTTTGGAATGCTTCTGCTTCACCTGCTGCTTGTCAAGATATTACTTCAACAAATTGTAATGCACTCACATCATTAACAAGCGCAACTCATGCCACATGTCAAGCATATAGTACTGCTTGTACTGTTATTTCTGATGGAACAGCATGCCAAGCATTATAAGCAGCTTGCTCTAGTTACTCAGCGCAAACTGCTTGTACTAAAAGAACAGATGGCTTAAAATGCTTTTGGAATGCTTCTGCCTCACCTGCTGCTTGTCAAGATATTACTTCAACAAATTGTAATGCACTCACATCATTAACAGGCGCAACTCATGCCTCATGTCAAGCATATAATACTGCTTGTACTGTTATTTCTGATGGAACAGCATGCCAAGCATTATAAGCAGCTTGCTCTAGTTACTCAGCGTAAACTGCTTGTACTTAAAGAACAGATGGCTTAAAATGCTTTTGGAATGCTTCTGCTTCACCTGCTGCTTGTCAAGATATTACTTCAACAAATTGTAATGCACTCACATCGTTAACAAGCGCAACTCATGCCACATGTCAAGCATATAGTACTGCTTGTACTGTTATTTCTGATGGAACAGCATGCTAAGCATTATAAGCAGCTTGCTCTAGTTACTCAGCGTAAACTGCTTGTACTTAAAGAACAGATGGCTTAAAATGCTTTTGGAATGCTTCTGCTTCACCTGCTGCTTGTCAAGATATTACTTCAACAAATTGTAATGCACTCACATCGTTAACAAGCGCAACTCATGCCACATGTCAAGCATATAGTACTGCTTGTACTGTTATTTCTGATGGAACAGCATGCCAAGCATTATAAGCAGCTTGCTCTAGTTACTCAGCGTAAACTGCTTGTACTTAAAGAACAGATGGCTTAAAATGCTTTTGGAATGCTTCTGCTTCACCTGCTGCTTGTCAAGATATTACTTCAACAAATTGTAATGCACTCACATCGTTAACAAGCGCAACTCATGCCACATGTCAAGCATATAGTACTGCTTGTACTGTTATTTCTGATGGAACAGCATGCCAAGCATTATAAGCAGCTTGCTCTAGTTACTCAGCGTAAACTGCTTGTACTTAAAGAACAGATGGCTTAAAATGCTTTTGGAATGCTTCTGCTTCACCTGCTGCTTGTCAAGATATTACTTCAACAAATTGTAATGCACTCACATCGTTAACAAGCGCAACTCATGCCACATGTCAAGCATATAGTACTGCTTGTACTGTTATTTCTGATGGAACAGCATGCCAAGCATTATAAGCAGCTTGCTCTAGTTACTCAGCGTAAACTGCTTGTACTTAAAGAACAGATGGCTTAAAATGCTTTTGGAATGCTTCTGCCTCACCTGCTGCTTGTCAAGATATTACTTCATCTAATTGCTCTTTAATCACAGGATTATCAAGTGCAACTCATGCCACATGCTAAGCATATAGCACTGCTTGTTATCTTAATGTTGCTGGAAATGCATGCTAAGCATTTAGCACATGTGAAGCATTAACAGGTTCAAGTCTCACTTGGGCTCTTTGTTAAGCTTATAGTACTACATGTAGTGTTAAAAGAGATGGAACTGGTTGTGTAACAATTTAATCTGCTTGTACTGGATACACAACAATGGCCAATTGTTATAGATCAACTGCTGGATATTGTACTGCTAATAGTGGTGATACTGCATGCCAAGCTATATCAGCTTCAACTACTTGTGAATCAATTAAATTAGGATCAGGATATACTTTTAGTGATGCTATATGCAATACTTTAAAATCTGGTTGCATAGCATTAGCCACATCAGGATGTTAAACCAAGACATGTGCTAATAAAACAACACCATTTGCTCATTCAGATTGTAATACTTGGTTAAGTACATGTACTTCAAACGCTGTTTCTTCACCAACTGCCTGCACAACTATGGCAGCCACATGTGCTAGTTTGACAACAGCAGCATGCGTTTACGCAGTTGAAGGTGAATGTGTTGTCTCAGGATCATCTTGTGTCAGAAAAACTTGTGATACAGCTTCAGCAGATACAAGCTTTGACTCACATGCTGAATGTATTGGATATCTATCTACATGCACAGTCGCAAGAACAGGAGGTTGCTAAGTAAGAGCTACTTGTGCCTCATACAAATCAACTTAATAATGTAAATTCAATTCAACTGGTGGAAAATGTTTCTGGAATCCTACTAATAAGACATGCGTTGATTTGAATTGTGGTAACATTGAAGCCACAACATCTTACGATACTCATACTGAGTGTGTAGCAGTTGATGCATCTCTCCTTTGCACAGTTAGAGCTACAAATGGAGCTGCTGTTGCTGGTTGTATGGCTAGAGGTGCCTGCAGTTCTTATTCAATAGAAGATTAATGCAAAACTAATTCAAGTGGAGGTGTCTGTGTTTGGAACACAAACTTAACTACACCAGTATGCTAAGATAAATCATGCACAACCGCTCCAACTGCAACAGCAACTCATGCTGATTGTGATGCCTATTTCTCCACAACTAGCATTAAATGCACAGTTGTTGCTACACCAGATACAAATGGTGGTACCCCAGTTTTAGGAGGATGTTAATAGACAGCAGCTTGTTCTACTTATATCCATTAAGAATAATGCAGATTCAACGCTACAGGAGATCTTTGTGGATGGAATGGAACTTAATGTGCAGATAAGTCATGTGCTACTGCACCTGCAACTACTGATTATGATGATAATGATAAATGCAGAGCATACTTTAATAATAAATGTACAGTTGCAAGCTCAGGATAAGGATGTGTTGATATTCCAGATACATGTGAATCTATGACATAAAAGTAATGTGTTTCTGATAAGACTGGCAGATCATGCTATTGGAATGGAACAGCTTGTATCACAAGAACTTGTGAAAATGCCCCAGATTCAACAGCTTCAGCTGATGACTGTAATACATATCTTGCTGGATGTACTTTGGATTCAGTAAAATGTAAGACAAAAGTTTGTGAAGATTTTGCTTTTGCCACCGATGCCTTATGCAAATAAGCCTTAAGCACATGTACAACAAATGGAACAAATTGTGTAACAAGAGGAACTTGCTTCTAAGCTTTGAACTAGGCTGGATGCGTTACTTCATCAACAAATCTATAATGTGAATGGATGCCAGCTGTAGGCACTAACTAAGCATATTGTACAGTTAAGACATGTAATACAGCCCCAGCAACATTAACCACTGAATCAGCTTGCGCAAGTTATTTCACAAATTGCACAACAAAGAATGGTGGTGGATGTGTTACCAAATCAACTTGTTCTGCTGTTACTATTGATGTTGCTTGTACAACTGCTCTTAATGGAACTGTTTGTGCTTGGGATAGTGCATAAAATAAATGCAGAGATAAAGATTGCTAGGATTTCAGTGGAACTACTCATGCTGCATGCCAAACCTAAAGAGCTGGATGTACCGCTGGTGCCAATGGAAAATGTGCTAGAGTCTAAAATTGTGAATAAACCACAATTAGAAGTGCCTGCATTGAGGGAACAAATGGACCATGTTTGTGGATAAGCAGCTACGTTAACACTGATGGATCCACAGGAGCTTGCTTTAGATATACCTCATGCAAGAGTTTGACTTGGAATTCTGATTCATCATGCAAATGGATAAGTAACTAATGCACAACAAATGGATCAAATTGTGTTGGAATTACTTTATGTTCTGAAACAAATACTGATGGTGGATGTGTTACAGGATATGATGGAGCTTGCATTCAATCAGTCCCAGCCTTGAATTCTTCAGATCCAAAGGTTTGCAAACCATATACATCTTGTGCTGATGCCTTCTACACAACTCATTCTGATTGTTAAATTGCTAGTAAGAAGTGTACAACAAATGGAACAACTGGTTGCATTGCCTTAGGTGCTTGCTCATCATACACTACCTAAGCAGGATGTTATTTCAACGACAAAGGAGCTGTTTTAACATCTGGAGCCATTACTTCAACAGGTATTTGTACTTGGGATACCACTGCTAGTAGTTGCAGAGATTAATCATGTGCTGATTTGACTGGAACAACCCATGCAACATGTTCTTCATAATTATCAACATGCACATCGGATGGTACAAGCTGCTTACTCAAAGGAGCATGCACATCATACACTACTTAAACTGCCTGCACAACAGCAGTTGGATCAGATGGTATTTGCTATTGGGAACTTGCTTCTGCTACAAATAACAACACAGCCAAATGTAGATTACTTGCTTGTGCTGATATTCAAAATGGTACATCAACCAATGTTTGTGCAGTTGCCTTGTCATCATGTGTTTCAAATGGAACTGCTTGCATTGCAAAAGCTAACTGCTCAACCTATACAACTAAGACAGCATGTAATTCAGGTGGATTAGATGGAATCTGTGTATTCACTTAATCAACTGCCACAGGAGCTGCTGCTGGTACTGGAACTTGTGCATTAATGACAGCATGCACAACTGCTAGTAATGATTAACTTGCTTGCTAAGCTGCTAAGGATAGATGTTCATGGACTGCAGCATCAGGAACTGGAGCAACAGCAGTTGCTAGTAAATGTGCCACTCACACTTGTGCTACAAACTAAGCTACCAATGGTGCTTGCACAAGATTCTTGAATTGGGATAAAAAGACTTAATAAATTTGTACTCTTGTTAGTGGAACATGCACAGCCACAGACCCATCAACTTTGTCATTAAATGATTGCTTCTAGGTTTCTGGATATACTTATACTTGGAATGCATCAACAAGCAAATGCGGAGTTTGCACTGCAGTTGTAGTTTAACCAAATACATCAGATAATAATACAAACAATACAACTAATTAAACAACAACTGATTCAGGATATATTCTTGGATTATCAACAATCGTTTTGGGATATCTCATGTTCTGATGAGAATGATTTATAAATTTATATAGGGAAAAATTATCTTAAATTTGAAAAAATATATCTTATTTTTGGTTCTCAATAAATTGATTAAATTTTTCTTCTGATATTGATAAGAAGGCTATGCTGTTTCCGTAATTTTTATATACTACTCTGATTTTGCGTTTAATTCTAACCAACTTCTTTGTTTAAGAATAAATTTAAATTATTTTCTTAAAATAGTTAGAACCAAAGATTTTAATAAGCATGTATTTGGAAATTATATTATGCTGCCTGATATTTAGTTAGGCTCCTATTGGTTGCATCAGAATGGTGAAGAAAATCGAACTCTATTGATTATGTATAAATATAAAAATAGCAAACTGTTCGATGTCAAATCGTTTCATGATTGTTAACCCAGGCTTCTTACATTCCTGACTTCAGTTCATAACATAGTTTAAAAACTTAAAAAAACAGCAAACATAATTATAAAATTATTTAATTTTTATGTAGGAAAGAGCTGATTGAGAAGTAAGAGAAGAAGAAGAAAACAATATCAATATATTATTTAATCCTGTTAAGGAGAGATATATACTAAAATCAATTCATCAGTTCTTCCTCAAGGCCACAAACTTCAACTTTTCTATTTTCTTAATTTCAACTTCTATTAATTACTTACAACTTCTAACTGTTATCATTGCTATGATTCGTTCCATCCATAGGTTCTTTAGGATCAAATCTCTATATGTTCCAAAGCCAAATGCTCATAGCTACCAAGAACACTAAGAATTGGAAATAACTTCCATTGATGACTAAAGAGGAATGCAATATTTTTTGAAATCTAGTTCTTCGATTTAGCCATGACTAATAGTTATACAATTACATCCTTAACTCATTTTCGCTTCCCTATAATACTTTTAAATGATTATCTATGAGCTTGTCTAAAGTTCCTCTTAACCACTCTAGACTAATTGTGTTAAGCTGCCAGTTCTAAATATCTTATAATAGAGTTGATAATAGATGCCATATTGATATTTTTTATTTCATATTCATTTCTCCGCAAATCCATTTCAACTTATTTGTGAGTTTTTTAACTCTTGTCAACATTTTGTTTATTTATTGCTTAATTTTTCCATTGATTTCTCTATCAATTCCTAGATAAATTTAGTGTTTCATTATAGGATATCCTTTATTTGATTGTTGAGTGTATTGATAATGATTTTTTATATACATTATTCCAGACTTTTATTTGCTGAAATCTAAATTCCACTTAAGACTTCTTATTCGATAATATCCAGTAATTATTTCGTTTTCATAAGATTAATTTAGAAAAGCAAATCGTCAGCATATGCAAAATTTTAAAGTTTAATTAATGGACTTTTTATTATAATTTTTTGAGAAACCAATCTAATTAGATATTATATAGTGGAGGAGATATAAGCGAGCCTTAGACAACTACATTTAAAAACCAGCATTTTTTTTAACCACAGAATCCTAATATTGTACATTACGGTGCAAATCTTTGAGAAAATTTATCTCATCCTCCTCAAGACATACCTTATTGTAGAATTTTGTATAATTTTTGGTCTATTTATTGTATTGTAAGCACTTTCTAAAATAAATAAATTTTAGTTTTATTTTATCTTCTTTATTGTGTGCATTGATAATGTTAAGGATTTCTCAATGTTAACATAAGTACTCTAACCTGAAATGAAACCACCTTGATATTTGCTTAGGTTTTCTTTTTTATATTTGCTAAGTTTATCTAAGTATAAATTTATTGAAGGAAATTAATACATTTATTAATCTAAATCAATTTTCATTAGACATGGGGGGGAATACTTTATTAAATGTGGAATATATCTTGCTTCACAAAGTTATATGTTGTGTTCAAGAATATTGTTGTTCCAAATGTCTTTTAAAAAATCCGTATTCGTTATTTGTTTTAAAAAAAGTATATGATATACCATCTCTAGATATTTCTTTATTTTTTGTCATTTTTTCTTCTATTTATTTGATATCTCCACTATCTAAGGATTTTAGTGTTGGTAATTTTTATGTTCTATCATGTTGGCTGTTCGGAATAGTACCCAAACAATTTTTAATAGTCATAGGAGGGTATTATAAGTTATCTTCTTTATCTAAATATTAGCAATATATTTCCACATCTTTTTTCTTTGGGTTAAGTATTATTAGGTGTTTCATTTTTTTAAGGTAATAGTTATATTTTCTTCCCTTTTGAAGTTTATAGCTTGTACTCTAAGTTAATCTGCCAATTCGGCTTTAAAACCTCTCTATTTGGGAGAGTTACCTTTATTTTTTGAATTACTGTCAGATGGCATTTTAAACCTTTCTAGTTTTTGAATTCTTATTTGCAAATGCTGCATATTAAGGGATCATTTGATGGTTAAGATTTCTCTTTGTTTTCATTTTGTTCTTTATTTTAACTTCTTCTAATAATTATTTAATGTCCCTTTTCATAATTAATTGATTAGAGTCTGTCTGATATCCTTGAATTCAAATCAATCAATTATTAAGCTATAGCTGATTGTACATAGTGATTAATTTTTACTATTCATCAATTTCAATCTCTTATCTTAAATTATTATTGTGTATGGTTATACTATGAGTTCCCCTTGTTGTTGCAAATATATTCTTTCCTTATTTTGTTTTCCATAACGATATATTTTTTTCCATTTTAATAATCAACTAAATTTAGTTAATTTTATATTAGATAATATATTTTCTGTTTTTACACTTGTTTCATATAAATCGATTTAATGTTCTATCTATCTTTTCAGTACATATGATTCTATAATTCCTTAAGTAAACAATTATAATGTAGTATAAATGTCATGAGATTGAAATCTTTTTTTAAAGTATGAACATCACATGGTTGCCTATAAATTGCCTCTCAACCTCTATTTCAATGGCATTTTATAAGTTCTAGCCTTTACGCACGGAGTTTATGATCTATTTTTAATAAAAAATTGATTCAAATCATTTTGTCTAACTTGATTTCTGAAGTTTTCTCTTTTGAAAGCTAAACACCATTAACTCATACGATCTTCTACTATCTCCTACTGAGGTTGTTAATTAACTTAATAATAATTACCATCTTCTTTTNAATTAATACATTTATTAATCTAAATCAATTTTCATTAGACATGGGGGGGAATACTTTATTAAATGTGGAATATATCTTGCTTCACAAAGTTATATGTTGTGTTCAAGAATATTGTTGTTCCAAATGTCTTTTAAAAAATCCGTATTCGTTATTTGTTTTAAAAAAAGTATATGATATACCATCTCTAGATATTTCTTTATTTTTTGTCATTTTTTCTTCTATTTATTTGATATCTCCACTATCTAAGGATTTTAGTGTTGGTAATTTTTATGTTCTATCATGTTGGCTGTTCGGAATAGTACCCAAACAATTTTTAATAGTCATAGGAGGGTATTATAAGTTATCTTCTTTATCTAAATATTAGCAATATATTTCCACATCTTTTTTCTTTGGGTTAAGTATTATTAGGTGTTTCATTTTTTTAAGGTAATAGTTATATTTTCTTCCCTTTTGAAGTTTATAGCTTGTACTCTAAGTTAATCTGCCAATTCGGCTTTAAAACCTCTCTATTTGGGAGAGTTACCTTTATTTTTTGAATTACTGTCAGATGGCATTTTAAACCTTTCTAGTTTTTGAATTCTTATTTGCAAATGCTGCATATTAAGGGATCATTTGATGGTTAAGATTTCTCTTTGTTTTCATTTTGTTCTTTATTTTAACTTCTTCTAATAATTATTTAATGTCCCTTTTCATAATTAATTGATTAGAGTCTGTCTGATATCCTTGAATTCAAATCAATCAATTATTAAGCTATAGCTGATTGTACATAGTGATTAATTTTTACTATTCATCAATTTCAATCTCTTATCTTAAATTATTATTGTGTATGGTTATACTATGAGTTCCCCTTGTTGTTGCAAATATATTCTTTCCTTATTTTGTTTTCCATAACGATATATTTTTTTCCATTTTAATAATCAACTAAATTTAGTTAATTTTATATTAGATAATATATTTTCTGTTTTTACACTTGTTTCATATAAATCGATTTAATGTTCTATCTATCTTTTCAGTACATATGATTCTATAATTCCTTAAGTAAACAATTATAATGTAGTATAAATGTCATGAGATTGAAATCTTTTTTTAAAGTATGAACATCACATGGTTGCCTATAAATTGCCTCTCAACCTCTATTTCAATGGCATTTTATAAGTTCTAGCCTTTACGCACGGAGTTTATGATCTATTTTTAATAAAAAATTGATTCAAATCATTTTGTCTAACTTGATTTCTGAAGTTTTCTCTTTTGAAAGCTAAACACCATTAACTCATACGATCTTCTACTATCTCCTACTGAGGTTGTTAATTAACTTAATAATAATTACCATCTTCTTTTTCTAGTACATTTTTGGTAATTCTCAATAAGAAGAATTATGATAATTAAAATAAATATCATAATAAATTAGACATCAATTATATTTTTTCAAAATAGGGGGGAACATAAATGTTCAGCATATATATGTTTCGACCAATATTCTACACAATTTAAATACTCTTCTTTGTTCAGCTCAAATCCTGATCCTCCAAACTTTTGTCCTAAGGCGTTTCTCACACATGTCATTGGCGGCATTGGTGTTTAGTCTGTTCCATCTTGTGGTTTTATACCTATGATGCCATAATCATAATCAATTGCTCCATTAATATCCTCGAGTCCTCGTTATTAATTTCTTGAAGTGAAATATTCTTTTGAGTAGAGGATTATGTCTAAATATTTTGCTTTTTGCAATTGAATAGACTCTATTGGGATAAACCTTGCTAAAAAAGGCAACTTATCATTTCAATAATAATCGATACTTCATTTTCATTTCTTGCTTTATATGCTGTCCTAATTAAATGCTCATTTTCTTTTTTTATTTCTAATGTATAGTTTGGTGTCTCTGTAAAATTTTCAAGAAACAAATGTTTACAAAATGGAGCATAACTAAAATAAACTATTTTATCTACCCATCCCTTAATTCTTCAACCCTGTATTATTCATTTACCTGTTCAATAAATTTATCTCTGTCATAAATAATTTGTTAGCTAGCATACTTTTCAAACTATCGATAACAAAATGGGTCCATAACTATCTTTTATGTTTGCATTGATATTTTATATAAATTTTAGATATAATAAGAATGAATTTAAAAACAAAATAAAGATGATGAAATGTAGTGATAATAAGATTATATCAGATTATGTGGTCAGAATTTAAAAGTCAAGTTATATTAATTTTCAAAGGTTATCATTAGTTATAGGATAGAATAAATTTGTTTAATAAAGACATGATCATTCAAACTTTCAATACAACTTGTGGAAGATAAAATAAGGCAAGAGAAAATAAGCTAATCGTTTGCAATATAAAACAAATTTTTTAACTATAAAAGAAGGTAGTTTTGGATTTGCCATGAAATTTGAAATATTAAATATTGTTTTTATATCTAAATTCATAAATAAATTCTATGATTATTAAATCTAGGAATTTGCCTCATTTGAAATTTTTATATAGTATCAATACTTTAAAAATTTTAGAGAAAAGTACTTTACATACCCTGCTATTATTTTGGTTCTTGGAAATATCATTGGTGAATAAACATTTTATTGAAGAGAGATTAATTTATAGCTTTTAATGAAAAATAATGAAATTTATAATAAAATGCTTTAATTATGAAACTTTAATTTAAAGTTTTAACTTTGTATTAATTATTTATCAAATAAGTTCAAATTTTAACAAATTCTATATCTATAATATTGCCTTCGTTAAATTTTGTAATTATGAAGCAAGAAAAACAAGAAAATAGATATTCTTATTCATTCTAAACTTAAGAAGCCGTATATATGGCTTTAGGTCTAACTATCTAAAATTGAGGGCCCTCTAAAGTATTTTCATTAAATGAGATTCTAAATATAATGCCATCTTGCTTAGCGTAGGATTTGCTAATTGCAAAATCTGTGATAGTGGAAGTGAATGCAGGAAACATAATTAAATCATATTACTTATGTTTTATTTTAAAAGCCTCGATTGGGCAAACTACTCCTCGAAAGAAAAAAATTCCTTGAAATAAATTAATACGAGTCTATGTTGTCCTGGTATTTTACTAAACTATATTTTAATGATTTTATTAAGACCTAGGCTTCTAAAATTGCCTTTTCATTCAAACTTTATAGAAGCTTATTAATAAATTTAAAAAATCCACTCGGTCATGCATAAAGATTAATTATATCCTCAATTTTTCCAGTTTTAAATTTCTCATGAATTTAAAAAGCTAATTCTTCTTAAGCATCTAATGACAATGTATATACTGTTTTTAGTGCATATTCCGTAGAATTTTTAATTATTATAAGAATTTCATCTTTGGATAGTATAGGAACACTATTCAAGGAAAATTCTTCAGAAAGGTAATAAAGCGCAGCATTCTATAGGAAACTAATATAAATTGATCTCTCTTAAAGTTAAAGAAGGTGATAAGTTCTGCTACAAGGTTGCAATAAACTCATCGTCTTAGTTTGTGATAAAGATAATAGAATTAGATTTTGATATTAATTCTTCATATTTCTTTGGGACCTAACAATAAATAACAATCGAATGAATATTCGGATAGGACATCAGCATATGGAGAATTTCATTTGCCAGTGACCCATGTAAAATCAAAAAAAGTAATATAATTTTCTTTTAAACAATATATATAAGACTTTGATGATCATTAGAAAAATGAAAATTTTAAATTTCTGGAAAACAGTTTATAATTCTTTAAGTCAATTCAGAATTTTCTTCATTTTCAATGTTATCATCCAACCAAATAACAGCTCTTTCATTATTTAAATTAGGTCTGTTTATATTGGTTAAAAAGGTGTTGATTACTTCATCCATAGCAATAATCATCTCTTCAATACTCTTAGTAAGATTTTAATCAATTTACCTTTACTATTTTTCAAAAAAACATTTCAATTCATTAAATTGCTTTCTAGTTTTATGTTAGCCCTAATGGAAATGGCAAAGCAATTTCAGTTACACCTTTCAAAATATTCAAAATTGGTTTTCCAAAGACCATTCCACAACCAACTTTAAAAATTTTTGCTGAAATGCCAATGAGATATTAAAATGAGCAATCAGGTTTCTATTGGAATCAATTAATATTTCCATTCTTAATAAAATTTCTTGAATTTCCTCCAGGATTCTAAATAGTTTTTCAATAATTTCTGAAGTGCTAAAAGTTACTTAGATAATTATTGAAATAATATTTTAGATAAAATCTCTAATTTATACTGATGTCAGTTTAATTTAATATGATAATTTATTTTTTTCTATGTTTATTTGATCCTTTAATCGAACTTCTAAATTTTTAATATTGTAATTAACTTTCTTGATTGTTTAAGAATTTAATTATCAATATGAATGAATTTTAAACTTCATATTCCACTATTTTGATACTTTCTATTATAAATTAATAACTTTTTTATGCAAAGAGTGTATTATTGTTTTTGGTTTCGTTTTATGAAAATCACATATTTAAGTAATAGCTCATATTTATAAATCAATTATCTATTAATTACTAATTACTAATTTAACTGACATAAAAATATTTTGCTATAGAATGAGAAATAAGTAATAAGTAAGTCATTTGATGACTAATATCTAAAATTTAAGTTAAATATTTCATAATTTATTGTTCGTAGTAAAATATAAAAGGTTGATACCAAAATTCATAAGAAATCAGATAATGAATTTAGGGTATTAGATAAATAGCTATTCAAACATTTTAGGTTAAATCATGATAATTAGAAATAAACATTTTATGCTTAAAATATTTCTGATATATTCAAAGACTAATAATGTTTATGTATAAGTTTCTATATATTTTCAATTTTATCTGCTTCTCATATGGAATAAACTATATTGGCCTAATATTTCCAAACTACAAATTTTTTTAGTAGTGTCCTTCTTTAGTCAGGTATATTTCATAGAATTTATAGAATATATCAAACTTTCTTTTCCTTAGATTTCCTATTATATCAAATATCAATTTAAATCATTCGAAACTTATTTTCCATCTATATAGTTTAAATTAATCATATTGTTTTACTATTTTTGCATTGTTCTCTGAGCTGATTTTAATTTCCATAAGTTTACTATGATAGAATATTTGGCTGATATTTAATTAAGCAAACTATTATTTTAGAGGATTGGGGTTCAGAACAAGAATCAATATATTTGAAGTTCTTACAATACTTATTTAAAATTATCCTAACATTTTAATTCATCTGATTTGCTTTAGCCTACAATACTAAAAGTTTAACTTTATTTATAATTCAACTAACAATTAAAAGATAATGGTACAATTCAAATTATTTCTAAGATTAAGTTTCCAAATTAAATCTATTTATCTTTGTTTGCTTGTTTATCATCCATAAAGCAATCACTTTTGTATAGATTGGATTTTAGATCATGGGTTCCGACCAAAATACTAGACCAAAACATTGTTATTTTCTCTTAACTCCAAAGAAGCACAAGTAAGAAGTAGTTTTGTCTTGGTTTTAATACAGTACCTAAAGATTGAAATTCTTCTCTGAATATTGAATCCAAAAATTCCTCTCTTTACTCAATTGATTATTCTTGGGTCTCTTTTTTGATTTCTTAATTTGAGCCAATAATGGCCATATTATGTAGGTAATTTATTAATTATTATAAGTAATTATTAAACAGAATTGTAATTAATTTATCTATTTGGTTTTAATACCTAATGTCGTTGTCATATCCTCCTCCTAACCAATTATTACAATGACAAAATCTTTTGTTATTTTTTTAAAACTAATTATTCAAGTCGTTTTCTAAAAAATTTAAAAGATTGAACTCCTGTGATCCTTTTCTACTCTGTGCTACTAATTGCCTTCATTTTCAACAACTTAAAAGTGATTTTGATAAGCATTACGAGTGCTGCTCTCCTAAAGAATCAAATAAAGCAATTGACTTTTTAATACTTATTAATACAACTTTTGCACCACTCCAAATAGCATAGCATGCAAATTAGGGCTGTTGCGCGTTTTTATATATAATCCAATAATATTCTGTTTCTTCTTATAAAATTGCTTGAAATAAAAAATGAGAATTTAGAAAATTCTTTTTTCAATACTTTAAATGCATCTTCTCTAGCTTCTAGTGAAAGAACATAGAAATTTCTTAATGACTTGAATTATAATCATACTGTTTTCATTGCAATCACAAAAATTAATTGCTAATTTTAAAATATCCATAAGATAATGAATAAATTATATTTAATTTTTTTTATACTTTTCATGTTAATTATCTTATGAACAAAGAATCACTCAGGGTTTCTCTCGTTAAATCTCCATAACTTATTAGTTCAAAAATCTTCTAGAGATTTGGAAATTTCAGAATGCTCAATATACTCTTCTATTATGATGCGCTATTTTGACAATAAAACATGTAAAGCCTATAAGTCCAGATTATATTAACTAATAAAATATGTTTCTTACAGGAGGCTTATTTAACTATGATAATTTTTTTAAAGATGAACTAAGGTATAAATTTCAAACGTCAGAAAGTAGAATTACATAGCTGTTTTCTCATTCCATAAACTTGAAGATAATTAAAGCCCTAATAAATCCTTATCTGAATCATGATTTTCATCTCCAGCAACAAAAGTATAGAGCTGAGTATTCCTTTCTATGAAGCATCATCTGCGCCTCCTCTATACAATAGGCAAAGCTATTGAACTGAGGTTTGAAATTGAAGGCTCATCGTATTCAAGATAATAAGGGAGATAGTATAGTCTCTCATTAAGAGTAAATCGTAATTCTAAAGCGCTCCCCAGCAACACAATTAATTTTCTAGTTCATCAAACCTATACACTCTTCTTAAAGGGTATTTCATTTTTATGAACTTTGCTAAGAATAAACTCTAAATACAAGGTGAGAGCAGAAAAATCGTTTCGCAACATTGATTCATTCTTTCAAGCATCATATCACTATTAAAGAGACCCCTGTTGTAATTACAACAAAAACTAAATTAATTCTACAAATGTTATGACACTAAAGAGCTATTAACCATTATTTGAATCACAAGTTTCATCCCCAAAAGTACACTAGTGTTGCCCTAAGCTATAAATTATCAAGGTGAATTGAGAAGTATTTTATCTCAAAATTTGTGAACTTTTTCACTTATAAGATCAAGAAAATCTTTTGTGCCTTTAGCGTTAGTTTTGCTTATCATTATAAGTTATTTAAAAAAAAATTATTAAGCAATTATTAATTGAGCAAAATAAAATGAAATTTCTTAGAGACTTATCAAAGATAAAAGCTAATATAGATAATAGAAGTATGTTGGTGTCCTTCAGATATTTCGCCTAATTTGAAAATAGATTCTAGATTAATAAAGATTGGATTATAAACTTGCTAAACCAAACTACGCTCTTCTAAAAGTTTAATAAGAATCAAATTTAATCCTTCATTATGTGAAAGAATATTTTAGTTTAATAAAAATCAAATTTAAACTTTCATTATATGAAAGAAGTTTTTAGAATTTTTAAGGATAAATAATAATTCATTAGGAAGTAATAAATATAATTAAATATGATAATCAAGGGTTTTAATAATTATATATTTAATAGAAAATTAAGTACTTTTTAAGTGGTAATAAATATTTTATATTGTTTATTATTTTAAGAAAATTAATTAATCATCAAGCTATTCATTATTCATATGCAGAGAGTTATTTTGCAGTAGTTTAGGTTTGGCTAAGTAGAAATGTAACTGTCTACTTGGAGATATTAATTAATTTCTAAAAAAATTATCAAAATATCTTTGAGGTAAGTTTACATAGTTCTTATCTTAATGATTAATATATGTACCTTATATGCAAAATTATTATTGAAAGTAGCTACTTTGGATGTAATTCATATAGAGCTTATTTAAGATTATTGTTAGGGATGGATATAATTAAGATCTCTAGGGGGTTGGAATATTGATTGATGATTAATAAATCTTTTCAGTCCTTTATTGTCTCTAATACTTTTAAAATCAATTGAAAATAATAACTAACAGGTTATGAAAATATTCAATCCCAATGTTTAACTTTTTTATCATTTAAGATTATTAGTAAGTTTAATTTGATTTTTTAATTATTTAAATGTATCTTTCTTCTTATCTTTGTTATTAATTGTATCATTACCTTTTTCTAAACTAAAGATCTAAATTTTACCAAACAATTAATAATCTTTATTTCGACTAAACCTATTTACTGTGTTTATATTATAAATTTAATAGTGTATCCGTATATAAATATTAATTTATAAACGTTGTTTCTAACATCCCAATATTATTCAAATATTTAAATACTAATAAAAAACACATATTATTCAAAAAGTTATAAGAAAATGATTAAAATTATATGTAATGTTTTTAATGAATATTCAAATTCACTTTTGCTTTTGTTTTAAGTATTCTAAAAAGCAACTACCCTTTGATTTAAACAAAGGTTTTAAATCTTTCCCTTAATGATTAGTGAATTGTCCTTATAGGATAAGTGTTCCTGATGCTTCAAATAAGGGATTCTAACATATTATAAGTATTGTACGATCAGGATTAACTAAATAATAATTAATAATACATACCATTTGGTAATAAGGAGCTATTCTGAAGAGGTAGTTTGAGCGAGGCAAGCAAATCTTTAAACTTGTAGAAATTTAACTATACTTTCTTATAGTAAAATTTCTACCGTTTATACTAATTACGGTTGGGGCTGAGCTAAAAAGTTCCTAGAGGTTGAGTGTCGAATTATCGTCGTAAATAATGCGATTCTAATTTTCAAAGGAAAATTTGAAAATTTATGATCCAATTTTCTTAGTCGGT
>CAJJDP010000016.1:732099-744797 GCA_905182995.1 Paramecium octaurelia | reverse complement strand
TATGCCAAATAAATCAGTCGTTATAAAGAACTCTTAGATAGACTTATGGACAAATGAAAAGTTCCTACCTTTTATTGGATAAGTGAACACTCCTTAAATCCTTTTTATTGGAACCAAATTAACGATCATCATCATTAAAAAATTCATTTTACCACTTCTCCTCTTCTTTTTCTTCCTAATATAGAAATCCTTATTATTAATATTAAATTTATGTCATTTATTTTGTGCTCATTACTTTTGCAAGATTGATTGAATACTTTTATAAGTCATGTAAAAACCGATTTCTATATATTTATTTTCCAAGATTTCTCTACTTTTCTATTTGTTGATAATGATACTAATTAATAAATTCATCATAAAAGTCATAACTTGTAAGATTTTGTTCAGATAGTGCAGGATCATTTAATTCTTAAGATGTGATAAATTGGAAAGCAATTGACTACTCTTCCATTTTATTCCAAACTGTACGAGCAATTTCAAAGTAATTAATTTTATCTAAGTTATCCACATCTATTTTAGTAATGGATAACTCTATCCATTTATGGGATGTTAAGACAGGATAATAAAAAGCAAAATTAGATGGTCATTCAAATGGGGTTTATTCAATTTGTTACTTTCCTGATGGTACGACATTAGCATCTGGCAGTGATGATAAGTCTATCCGTTTATGGGATGTTAAGACAGGATTATAAAAAGCCAAATTAGATGGTCATTCAAATGGGGTTAATTCAATTTGTTACTCTCCTGATGGTACTATATTAGCATCTGGTAGTGATAATAGGTCTATCCGTTTATGGGATGTAAAAAACATCAAAGGAAATACTTAAATCAGATAGTAGATATAAAGATTTGCTTGCCTAGTTTAACTTACCTCTTCAGAATAGCTCCTTATTGCCAAATGGTATGCAATATTTATTATTAATTAGTTAATACAGATCGTACAATACTTAGAATATGTTAGAATCCTTGGTTAGAAGCATCAGGAACACTTATCTTATAAGGCCAATTCATGAATTATTAAGGGATAGATTTAAAACCATTGTTCAAAACAAAAGGAAGTTGCTTTTTAGAGGACTTAAAACATAAGTGAATTTGATTATTCATTAAAAAAATTACAATTGCCATTTTGTCATTTTCTAAAAGCTTTAGATTTTGTTTTCAATTCTTGATCTTCATTTCTTAAGATTGATAATTATATGTTTCCTAAAAGTATTCCGTTTCTAGCCAACGAATACACCATTTTAATTTACTATTATGAAAGTATTCTTGAGATGTCACAATCAACTGCTATAAATTAATATTTATATACAATTTAAACAAAGATAAGAAAAAAGTTACATTTAAAAAATACAATTAATTTTACTAATAATCTTAAATAATAACAATGTTTTAATTGAGATTGAATTATTTTTAAATTACTCTACTCTAATCTTGGTAATATTTTCATAACCTGCTATTTATTATTTTCAATTAATATTAAAAGTATTAGATAGAATAAAGGACTGAAAAGATACATTAATCATCAATAAATATTCCAACCCCTAATAGGATTTAGAGATCTTAATTATATCCATTCTACACAACGATAATATCAGTCAACTAATTCAATTTTATTAATTGTTATAACATTACAAAATTACCCAAGATTGGATTTCATAAACATAATTGAGAATATTAAGAAATAACAAAATTGTTCTTCCCTATAACTACGAATTTAACCCTACTAAACAATAAATTTTTAAAATTAAGTAAAATTGATTTATATTCCATAAAGATTATATTTTCTCTTAAAAGTTCTAACAAAATAATTTCTTATTTAATTTTTGTGAATTTAAAACAAAATTTCACATCTCTCACTTCAAAATTTGACCTCGTTATTCAATATTTTTTTCATTACTAATTGGAACTTCACCTATAGTTAGATTTTATTAATTTATTTGATTTTATAGTTATTCTAAACATTGTTTCCTTTAGATAGCCATTTTAATATCAAATTGAATATCAGCCCCTAAAAAATTTTAAATAACACTATTATGCCAAATAAATCAGTCGTTATAAAGAACTCTTAGATAGACTTATGGACAAATGAAAAGTTCCTACCTTTTATTGGATAAGTGAACACTCCTTAAATCCTTTTTATTGGAACCAAATTAACGATCATCATCATTAAAAAATTCATTTTACCACTTCTCCTCTTCTTTTTCTTCCTAATATAGAAATCCTTATTATTAATATTAAATTTATGTCATTTATTTTGTGCTCATTACTTTTGCAAGATTGATTGAATACTTTTATAAGTCATGTAAAAACCGATTTCTATATATTTATTTTCCAAGATTTCTCTACTTTTCTATTTGTTGATAATGATACTAATTAATAAATTCATCATAAAAGTCATAACTTGTAAGATTTTGTTCAGATAGTGCAGGATCATTTAATTCTTAAGATGTGATAAATTGGAAAGCAATTGACTACTCTTCCATTTTATNTCTAAAAATATTCTTAATTAAGTTCTATATGAATTACATTCAAAGTAGCTACTTCCAATAATAATTTAGCATATAAGGATCAGCTATTAATCATTAAGATAAGAACTATGTAATTTTACCTCAAACTGATTTTTTTTAGAAATTAATTAATATCTACACAACGATAATATCAGTCAACTAATTCAATTTTATTAATTGTTATAACATTACAAAATTACCCAAGATTGGATTTCATAAACATAATTGAGAATATTAAGAAATAACAAAATTGTTCTTCCCTATAATTACGAATTTAACCCTACTAAACAATAAATTTTTAAAATTAAGTAAAATTGATTTATATCCATAAAGACTATATTTTCTCTTAAAAGTTCTAACAAAATAATTTCTTATTTAATTTTTGTGAATTTAAATAAAATTTCACATCTCTCACTTCAAAATTTGACCTCGTTATTCAATATTTTTTTTCATTACTAATTGGAACTTCACCTATAGTTAGATTTTATTAATTTATTTGATTTTATAGATATTCTAAACATTGTTTCCTTTAGATAGCTATTTTAATATCAAATTGAATATCAGCCCCTAAAAAATTTTAAATAACACTAATATGCCAAATAAATCAGTCGTTATAAAGAACTCTTAGATAGACTTATGGACAAATGAAAAGTTCCTACCTTTTATTGGATAAGTGAACACTCCTTAAATCCTTTTTATTGGAACCAAATTAACGATCATCATCATTAAAAAATTCATTTTACCACTTCTCCTCTTCTTTTTCTTCCTAATATAGAAATCCTTATTATTAATATTAAATTTATGTCATTTATTTTGTGCTCATTACTTTTGCAAGATTGATTGAATACTTTTATAAGTCATGTAAAAACCGATTTCTATATATTTATTTTCCAAGATTTCTCTACTTTTCTATTTGTTGATAATGATACTAATTAATAAATTCATCATAAAAGTCATAACTTGTAAGATTTTGTTCAGATTGTGCAGGATCATTTAATTCTTAAGATGTGATAAATTGGAGAGCAATTGACTACTCTTCCATTTTATTCCAAACTGTACGAGCAATTTCAAAGTAATTAATTTTATCTAAGTTATCCACATCTATTTTAGTAACCTGTATTTGTTTTTCATTATTATCCTGTTATTGTTTTTCAATATTATTCTGTTATAGTTTTTCATTAATGTGCTGTTTTTCATTTTTCATTGTTCTCCTGTTATTTGTTATCATTATTACCTTGTAATTTTTTTTCATTCTTATCTTATTATTATTGCTATTCATTATTATCCAATTATACTTATTCATTTTTATCCTATTATACTTCCTGTTATTCATTTTCATTATTATCCAATTATTCTTTTTCATTATTATTTTGTTATAAATAGTTTTTCTATTGAAAATTATACATTTGATTAAGATAGTTAATTTTATAAAACTAAAGAAGCATAATTGGGAAAATTTTCAAAAATTTACTCTCGAATTAATTATGCCAAAGGCTTTCACCTTCATTTTAGGCAACACTTAAACTATTATTTCCATCATATATGGAGTTTCTATTATACCATATAAATTTATTTGCTTCATCATCTTTTCATACTTTTCAAGACTCCACAGTTTTGAGAATTTGACCATTAGACTTCTTAAAGCATCATTACTTTTAAAAGTAAAAAAATCATTATTCT
Source organism: Paramecium octaurelia (assembly GCA_905182995.1). Classification (NCBI taxonomy): domain Eukaryota; phylum Ciliophora; class Oligohymenophorea; order Peniculida; family Parameciidae; genus Paramecium; species Paramecium octaurelia. Next base: position 740,610 of record CAJJDP010000016.1, on the reverse strand, counting down.
TCAAAAATGATAAGATATTCTCTATTTATTTTTAATTCAAAAGTGTTTCACCATTAAACTTTGTTAAAATCAAACATTATACAAATAATTGTTCCCAACCTTTTTCAAAAATATTGATATCCAATACTCCTTGATTTGACATTTATGTTTACCATTCATATATTTCGAAAATCAACATTTTAATGCTCTAAATTGTAAATTTTTTTAAGTATTCCTCTATTTATTTTAGATTAAATTTTTACAGCTAAATTTCCTTTAAATTTTCTTTCTTTTCTGGTGCAAACCATAAGGAATAATTACTGCTCGTAAAAATTTCACTTCTTGTGGTAAAAGTTACAAGTGACCAATACTATTTGACTTTTTTAATCATATATAAATTTTTCTAAATATTCTCTAGTTTCATTTCATCATAGCTTATCCATTAACAATAACAATTTGAATTCTTACTTCTATAAAATCTCTTTGCACTCTTTTAATTAAAGTTAGTCAAAGTTGTATTCATCTTGATGAAGTGTTTCCTCTACGCTTAAAATACAGGAATTTTTAAAGAGGGTTAGTAGATATAAACAGGTATGAGAATTTGATTTCTAATTTTTATATTTTTATTATGTAATTTCCAAATAAATTCTTCTATTTTCTTAGCCAGATCCAGCTACCCCATGAATTAATAACATTGTTTCTTTCCCTTCTAATAAAAACTGATTCAATTCTCCTTGAGTATCATTAATTTGTTCTAAATTTATTAAAATACTTAATGTATTGTCTTACTTTTCATCTTTTTCTCTCTCTTTGGTTATTAATGGTATATAAATGGATTTAGCATTCTTAAGTGCCGCTTCTTTCAATACCTTCCATTTTCTAATTTCAAATATTTATTCAACAGATTCAAAAATTTTATATCGTTACTCATGATTTTGAGTTATTCCTTCATTTGATTGATTTTCCCCTCCGCTCTGGACAAGCCTTTCTGATACGATTAACAAAATCAGTTAGCAGTCTCAATTATTACCCCATTTCACTGATATTTTCAATTTATTAATATAATTGCTCTGTTGTTTCGTCAAGTTCTTTAAGGTTTAGATCTCGCTTGTTGAGATTAGCCTCGTGAGAAATTTATTCTTATAATTCATCAATTCTGCTCAACATTTCCTACATTCTCTCCACAATTCTATCTTGTTAAGTCTACCAATCCTTCTACAAAATTTGCATTTACATACTTATCCATTTTTCATTTTTTAAAAGGTTTCTAATTTTTAGATCTTTTTCTTGAACCCACAATTAGATTAGAACTTACTTACAAAAAGAAACAAGATTATTTGAAAAACAATTGGATGAAATCTAAATTATAGTAACAACTAGACCTTATTTAATTTTCCATTATTCATTATTTGTAAAGTCTTTGAACCAAATTATCTAATAAACCGAATTATTCTATTGATCCCCACTCTTCAATTACTTTTAAAAGAAACTCATCAAGATTTAATACTTCGGACAAATTCTGTTGGATTGGCTTTTTCTAATATAAATGAAAAAGACGTCTTTGAAGCAACCAATTTTAATTTTAGCTTCAAATTGTTATGCCAAAAGATTTCTAGAAATTTTAGCAACTGCAAATCTTATTTAATTTTTTTCAGATCAACCCTTGAAAGGACTGTATCAATTTTAGACATTATGATCATAATTTCCTGGTGGTATTCATTAAACTATGAAAATTGGATTTAAAATTCATTACAAATGCTTTCATAATTTAAATGTAGATTATCAACTAAGTTCTAAAAATATTTCAATAAGTCTTATTAAAGATATGTTATTTCCAATTTTGAAACTATTCCCCTAATCTTGTTTCTATGTTGTAGTAAATAAAGGAATGAGACTTCAATTGTTTGTGTTTGCTATCCATTCTCTTACTCTTAATCCTAGATGATATATATTATAATATCTGCTATAGTTCCAACAAGTTATTAAGTTTTTCAAAATTGTTACCTTGCCCCCTATTTTTTGTTTTTTTGCTTTAATTAAGTCTCATTATTTTAAGAATAATCTATATGTTTTCAAGACAAACTTCTAAATTTTGAATAATTTTTTGTATTTATTGTGAAATAATTTTTACTTATATGTTTTCATCAAATTGCATATCTTATGTAAAGTTTCTACAAAGTTTTATTGCTTCTCCCAATTTCTCAGTATTTATTTGAATTAAAAGTTAGCATCTTATTTGAAATCAAAAAACCAAAATGCCTTGTTATATTTTTCATTGCCAATATAATTTCATTTTCTTAGAGTTGTTAACTTTGAATTTCTAAGTTGCTTGTTAAATAAAACCCAAAAGTAAAAGAGCTATTTTGATGTTTTTCATTCGTAAGAAAATCTTTAAGTAATAAAAAAATATCCCATTCTTTGAAACAGGTTTCTAATATTGTTTTATCAAACTTTAATTATTTATTTTAAAATTAATTTAGTAGGATGACAGCTTAGTCATTACTATGATTCATCTGGATTGGTAATCCTTTTATCTGATATTCCTTCCAAATTTAATCTAACTTTACTCCAATATTTTATGTGTTTATCAACTGACTTAACTTGTGTTTTGTTATTAGAGGATTATATTATCAATAGGAACCCTTCGCTAAATAGCAAAAATATCTTGGACTAAATAACTCAAATTATCTTAATCGAACTTACCTACATAATACTAATTTGTTAAATCATTACATTAATAATTAGAGCCGCTTTATATTAGTTTGACAGAATTTTAACAGAACTAAACTAATCAATATGATGGTCTAAAACTAGACATAGCTAAACAGGGTGATTTAATTAATAAGCAAATTAAAACTCTCTAACAAACAGGGATTATTAGGAAAAAAATATTAGAGACAACATTTGAAATGAGTATTACTGAGCTCATTAAAGAAATGATTCTCTTATATTAGAGATATTATCCAAATAGATTTTTGTCTTGCATCTACAGTTAATTCTTTCTTGAATAATTTCTTTAAACCTATTGGAGGATATTGTTCTTGATAATTGGTTTATATTTTCGAAATACTTAATTTCTAAACCCATATATCCAGAAATCAATCGAAATAGGAATGCTATTTAGTATTGTTCTGACAGTTGATGGATAATTAATTAGCCTTAATCATCAATTTTGCCAGATTAAATGAAGTAATATATGTGAATAATATGTTTCAACTGCAATTCATTTTATTATCTTATTAAATATATTAGAGAATTGATTGGTTACTTTTGTGATTACATTTTTGATTACTTTTGTGATTACTCTCTTATATGGTTGTTTTGTTGATATATTGATAGATGACTTGATAACTTTCATAAAAAGCTTAAGATTGTTAATCTTGCTTTAAATTTGGGTGGTTTTAATATGCAATTACCATAGATTCGATTCATACACTTGCAAGGTTCATACTTGTATGGCAGGAGTTTTTGAATTTCTCAGTGCGGTTGAAGAGTCTAATACATAAAGTGCAAATTATACTTTCGTCAAAGGATAAGCTTGCCATACCTATCTATTATATGATCTGGTTGTAGGACTCAATAATCTTCTTGAATTATTCATCGAGGTCATTTAATACTTTATAAAATTGATTCCACAGCTTTCGTCATTGTTCTAATAAATAACATCTTAACCTTATTATAATTTGGGTTTAAAAATAATATAAATATCTGATCTTACAAATAAAGCTTCAATAATTTTTGCACATGCATTTACTAGTCCTTTTATATTCTCAAAGTTATCATCTTTTAATTCAATCAATTCAAGGTCTCATTTAATCTGTCTTTGATTCGAGTTAATTTTTTCTAAGCTAAAGTTAACTTCATATATTCCCAAACAATTTCATAAAACATCTTTAGATAGTATCCCAATCCATATTTTCGGCAAGATATAATTGTCCCTTCTTCCAACAACTAATTGAGTCGCATTCAGAAAATCCTCGATTTTTCTCAACTTGTGGTTTCTAAGCTACAACTGCTCTGATATGCCAAATGGTAGTTGATAGTTATGGATCTTTCTTAAGTTTTCTCATTAACTCTTACTCTTAGCTGATTCTTAGTCCGATATTCTCTCCTCCTATATAAGTTAAACCAGCATCTACTTTTATTCATCTATATCTAACGTCTAGAAAATGCCTCTTAACTAAGAGCTGTATTTCTAGTCTTCACTTGCATTCAAAAATTTCTTTCTTCCTCCTAATTCATTCATTAAAACCAATCCTAAATAATGAGTTGAATTTTTTTTTTATATATTCTTATCTTTATAGAAAGCATCCACATTTTCTTGAGGCCTATGTCACATTCAGAAGATGAAGTCAATCGTGAATGACATAAATACAGTATTACATATTCACGTCTCTCATAAAACATTATGACAGTGTTGAAGAAATCTGCAGCAATATTTTTATACGTACATGAATGAAACACTTAAAATAAGGGGATATGGACAGGCATACATTAATTGAAAACTGCAAACATGAGAAAATTATTACAAAATAAAGGTAAACTCTTGTGATAAGACTTTAATGCTATGCAAGGTTGCCTCTTTAAAATTGCCATCTCCAGCAAAACTATATTGAGGTTGATACAATTAGCCTCAAATTAAAATTAGAGGGGCTAAAAATCAGTGGAGATACAATTGCAGCCTCTTTAAACTTTATAGCACCCACAATAATAAGATTAAAAAATTCGCTCGACAAAGTGGAACATACTATTCATACTCCAAGTTGAATAAAACACATGCTGAACAGCCACTAAATGCATCAGATAACTAGCATTAGTTGTGTCTGAAATCTAGCTTTACTACATCAAGCAAAAGAACGTAGCACTGTTATTTGTACATTAAACATTTGTGATAAGAGTAATAGTTTGAATCATTGCTATACTATCTGTAAAAGCCTTTTCATAACACAAACCTTAAGCAGAAACAGAAGTGGAAGTATTATTATTATATCCTTTTTTGGCATCAGCAAGCCAAACAGTGAGTGTAAAAAATTGAGGGTTTAGCATTTTATTACAAATACAAATTACAAGAGTTGCTAAAAGTTTCGTTCTACTTCTCACAATTCTTAAAAGAAATTCGACTTAACTTAACAAAAAAGAAAAACTACCAAACTACAAGTACGCATTACTATAGTTTCAATTTAAAATTGAATAATTTTTCACATCTTATTTTTTCTTATTTTAGATTAGATTCAATCTAAGTTTTAAATTTCGTTTTATAATAAATGCGCCTCTCTTTCAAAACTTGGAAGCTATTTGCCATTCAGATTTAAAAAATATATTTTTCATCCTTAGTAAAATTCAATATTTCTTGATAATTCTAGTTTGAATTATGTTTTGATATTGAACTCCCAATGAAGCTAAAAGTGGTAACTTCTTTTTATTCAATAATTCCTTAGGGTTCTTTTCTTCAGTTTTTATTGGCAGATGAAAAGCTTGAAGTGAAGCTAGTTCTAAGAATTTACACTTTAAGTTTTAAGCTAATAGATTGTAAATAATTCCTAATTTCTCTTGAGGATTTTCTACCTAAAATAAGTTCTTCATCATTTTTTCTACTTCCATTTATTAACTTATAAATTAATCTTTGAATAGGATGACTTTTATTATATAAGCAAATATATTTCTCGAAATTGTCAAGCATTTATCAGTTTTGCACTTTTCTATCAATTATTTCAAGGTAGATTTAGTAATTTCATTTACTCTTGTTCCATAAAAGGCCAACAAATACATGAAGCATCATTCTATATATTTTTAACTTCTCCAAATCAGATATGAAGGTTATGATGAATATCTTTTGAATAAATTGGTTGAAATTTACCTTGAATCTTTTTTGATATCTATTTACTTTTAGATTTCATAGTTCTATTATGAAGATAGATGAAGCCCTCAATGTAATTTTAAAACTCTACCTATTAATCTTAGCAGTTTTAACGATTACTAAATCTCGTTCAAAACAATTTAGTTGGAAATTTTAGCCTTAGCATTAAGAAAATTATAAATATAATTTCTTCTAAATTATTATCATTTTTTTTAACTATCATAACGAATCTAAATAACATTAATTGTGATAGGGAATTAATATTCAAAATGTGTCAGAAAAGGAATCTATTTTAGTAATTATTGATTAATCGAAAGAGAATGGAAGCTGAAGTCATGCTACAATTTAACAAAAATTATATTCAAAAGTCATCTCGTAATTAACCAACATTATTTGGAATCCTGAGTTTCAATAATTTATTATTTTGACTGCTCTCTAAGCAATTGATAACTGAAGATATAAAAGCTATAAAAAAACATGTAAATTTTTAGGAATTAGGCGACTGAAGAATTCTAATCACTCTCTATATTACATTTTTTGATTATTTAAAAGATTATAAATTTCTAAAATTCTATTTTTTTAATGAAAAATTCCAAATAATATTTCAACAGGATATTTGGGATGAACTCATAAAAGTAAATTTAATAAAAATGAGAATCAAATTGAGAATTAGGCTTTCAATACTTTTGTAGTTATTATGAGTTATTGCGTGAGACTTTGGCATCCAGACCAGATCAATGAAATTTTGTAAGCATATTCAAATATTAATTAAAAATTCTTGGACTTCATTTATTCTCTTTTTCTGAATTACAACTTTAGCCAATGAATTATTTGATAGTAAAGATTGCAATCAGGTAATCACTTTTGTAGAATCTTTATGTATATTTGAGAAATTTATATCAAAATCAAATTTCAAATTAATTATTTCAGTAGCTTTAATTTTATTTCAAGCAACGCTTTTACTATTATTTTTATCATACATCTAAAATGCATTAAAAATTTTTGAGGATAATATTATCAAACAAGAAGTACCTAGTATCAAATTAGATATTGATTAACGAAAAGATATTTGAGAATGAATAGGGTTTTTAATAGTCAAATTAAATTTCAATTTCATAAAAAAATTAAAAGTATGAACGAACATTAATTAAGAATTTTCAGATAATTGATAGCTGTTTTAATATCTAAATTTATGCAAAGTTATTGAATTTTAAGAGAAAGATGTAATGCTACATTATCTGAAATATTAACAATTCAATTAAATTCTTATAAAACTATAACTTCCTATATTCGCTATGGAATATCACCAATTCCTTTCAATCTAGGTAATTTCGAATAGAAAATTCAGGAAATTATTTTTGAAACCTAATCAAGATCAAAAACCTGATTAAAAAAGAGAGTCTCCAACCTAATCTAAAAAAACCAATATATATATATGATCTAAATTGAATACTTAAATGAATAATATTTAATCAAGTTTATGTCCTAAAAACACAAATTGCCATCAAGTCGCAAAATATGTCCTGTAACAAACTCTGGACAAGATTCTCCAACTTAAACTTAATAGAATGGATCACTGATAACAAAGTCATAAGATAAATCAGATCATAATATCAAATTGATTTATGATGAATATGTAAGAAATTATTTAAGAATAGCCTCCAATTACACAATTACAGAAATAATGAATTTAAAGAAAAACTAAAGTTAATAGATAAAGTTCACTTTAGTCTAGTAAGATTGAAAAGGAAAATGTGTAATATTTTGGAGATGTGAAATTGAATATGAAATGTGGCTTTGGTAAATAGTTTGTAAAAAATAACTTAAGGTATTACTAAGGTGAATTTTTAATGGATCAATTTCATTGGTTAAGGTGCTTAAATTAGTAAGATTGTACAAGTAATTTTCATATTTTCTAATCTAGCAAGGTATATTTTTTTAGGAGAGCTAGCAGAGAAGGCATTTCCCTTCTTATCACGATCTTATGATTTGAAAATACAAACTTTCCAAAATTATCTAAATGGGGCAACATTTACAGGACTAATTGATGATAAAGGATAAAAAAGTGGCATTAGAAAATATATTTGGAAAGTTGGGTCTACATATATTTTGGTGAATTCTTTGGTGGTAGTTTTAATGGATTTGGCTAAATGACTTTTGTAAATGGTAACAAATCTGTGGGAGAATGGAAAAATGGAAAATTGAATGGTATTGGTCATTTTATATGGAAATTAAATAAAGAGGAATATATAGGGGAATATAAAAGAAACAAAAATAATGGGTTTGGAATTCATAAGTTTTTTTATGGAAAGAGATATATAGGTTATTTTCAAAAAGGCATTTTCAAGGCTCGAGCAATATTGTAAAAAAAGAATAATGTAGACAAAATTTCACTTTGGTACTTTGAAATCATATTCTACCTGGCTATATTACATTTTTATTGACATTTTCTCTAATTATAATAAATTATTCTTTGAATTTAGAATAATGTGAATATGGGATCACGTATTTTTGAAATGTATCAAGATTGCCATTATTGATTAAATTATAAATTTATTGTGAATATTATATTACTTTGATATAAAATAGTTTTCAAAAAAGGATTCAAAAATGAACCTAGTAATAGTTGATTTTTGGTTAGTATATATATAGATGTGCTTTTAATAATAATAATA
>CAJJDP010000015.1:739243-754948 GCA_905182995.1 Paramecium octaurelia | reverse complement strand
TTCCTATGAAGGATTAAAATAATTAATGGTTTCACCAATTTTTATAGCTGCATAGTCAAATATTTCTGAATATAATTCAATTTTTCATGATTATGAGAGTTTAGTCTTTAAATTTATTGTGATAGAATCTTGGCTAATCCAACTACTAAGTTACCTATTATTTTATATAATACTTGATTTATTTTACTCAATGTAATGATATCTGTAAACACTTTCAAAAATTTATTCTGTTTGAATCGTATATCATGCTAGATCATAATTTCTAAGTTAAACCTATAAATTATTTATCACGTAATAGCAAAAATTGATCGTAGCTTCTGATGTTAAAAAATAAATTCTCATAGGAAATTTTCGACTGAATTCCAAGAAGTATTCAAGATTTCCACTTCCCCTGCATCATACTGAATAATTTGAAATACAATCTTACATATAGAATATACTATAATCATTTTCCCAAATTTAAAATAAATCTCTAGCTTAATAACCTTTTATATGAGGGGTAATTATTTAAACCTAATTTTTTTGTTATTTTATTATTTTAAACTATGATTAGAGTATATTTTATCTATATTGATCATATTCCTAAGTATACGACTTCACCTTAAAATTTTAATAGTATCCATAATTGCAAATTCAGCCATTTTTTAAAGAGAATTGCTATAGGATTCTATACCTTCTTAATTTCAAAATATTAATATAAGCATTAATTCTAGTGTATTTTATATCATATAATTTACAATTTTAAGAATATAAAATTAGATCAATTGGAACTATAATATAGTAATCTTTATCTATATTTTCTCTTCTCTTTTATTTAAAATAATATTGTCTAACTGAATTGTAATTAATAATGATTGGATTACCAATTATGGAAAATAATTGCTTTATTATTGAACTATTATTTTTTCTTAGTAAATATATAAACAATCGTAAAGTAATGATAGAAGATAATAAATTTTTGCATGAGCTTTTTGATATTACAAATACAGCTATTAATCAGAGAGAATGAATCAATTTTATGCATAAGCAATATTTGTTTTTTATGTTACTAAATAAAATAGCAAATTCAGTTATGTCACTTTAAATTACTTACTATACCACATTATATATATCTAAACTACTAAACACTTGAAGAATCTTTTAATTGTAATTTTTAATCATTAGAAATCCAAATCATAACAAAACCAACCATTATTTAGACTATTACTTGATCAATTTATAGGAATTAATGGAAATCAAAATTCTAAAACATTACTCTTTCAGTATTAAGTCTTATTCCTTTAATCATAGCTTTGGATTATCTACAATAAAAGTATACATTGCTATGTCATCTATTGACTATGTTATGTTTTAAAAACAAATTAACTCACTCAAAATATTTTATTAACTTTCTAGCCATGATTATTTAATAATCAAGCAAAAACTTCCAAATTATCTTCAACTTTTTAATGCTTTGACCATGTCATAAAAAATAATCCATTTAAAAATTTAGCTGCCAATGCATACTATAGCTAAATTATGTAAATTCTTAATTAAATAGCCTTTTTACAAATAGCCTTCATTTTTGATTTTAATGATCATCTTATAAAAAAAATATATTTTCTAGGAGGCCACATTTATATTTTCAATGAAGAGATGTTGAACAGCATACTTTCAGTCTTCCTTTAAATACTGTATTATTACCAAAGAGATATTATCATATAGGGCATTAAAACCAACTTCACTATTTGAAAATAGAGATGATTCAGTAAATTACAAAGAACTAATAGGACAATTATAATGCGTGATTTATCCATTTATCAACTAGGGAATATTTGGTTTAGTCATGATTAGTCCAAACATACTAAATTAAGCAGCCGATTTCATCATCTAATTCAGTTAGCTATGGAATTAAACTATATTATCTATTAATATAACCGAATTAATCTTAGATCTCTTTCTATTTAAATTAAGAATTCCAATATTGATTATCGTTTCTAACTTGTGCTATCAAAATTCTTGATGGTTATCACTATATTCAAACATATTTATTTAGGTCTAAAGTTAACTATTCATTATACTTAAGTTCTAATTATTCGAAATACAATCTATTCATTTTCTATGGTGAATTCAATTTATTATATTTCAGTAGTTCTAAAAAATTCTCTTATTAATTTGAGCCTAAAAATTCATAATTAATAATCAGAAATATGTCTAATTGGTTATTAATAAAAAATAAATCTTCATAAATTTAATGGTTGTTTATTCTTGATTTAATGGTGAGGAATTATTGAAATTTAATTTTGAACCTATTAGTTAATATAATTTATTATAAAAGTAAGATAAGTGAGTTAAACATTTTATAGTATGTAAACAATTATTTTTTGAAGAAACTTTAATTAAGTAGCTTTGAGAAAGCTTCTGATAATAAACTATATAATTTGAAATTTCGTTAATTTCTAAAAGCTGAATTAATTATTTTTATGTTTCAAAGCCTAACTGAATACTTCTTCATTTACTATATCTTCGGATGTAAATTCTTTGTCGCTTACGGATTAAACACAATATTTCTTTTTCAAAAAAAGATGGATAACATATAGTTCTGTCAACAAGAAGACATTAAAAATGAGATGGTGATAATCCTCTAAAGTAATGCAATTCTTATAAAATTGAACTTTAAAGTTCTTTAACAACAGTAAACTGTGAATTTTCAACTTTATTTTCCAGTTAGATTATTTAAAAGGCTGATGCTTGATATTGATGAATCCATTAAAGATACTATTGACTTTATGAAACATTATGACTATTCTTTATGTTTGTCCTTTAAAAATATTAAATCAATGTGACATAAAAGTATGATCTTTAGGTGTTTGTAATTGTTGAAATATTCAAAGCGCTATGTAGATAAACTTAACATAATAAAGATATCTCTATAGAATAAATTAATAAAATAGTAAATTTTACAATTACCATAATTTTATTAATAAATCAATAGAGAAGTAAGGTATTTTAACCTCATCCTTCAAAATTATATCCATTTATTCATTATTTTGGATGTAGTGTGAATTATAAATAGATTATTGAATTATTATTATTATTATTCTATTTAACATAAAAATAACTCAATCATTCAGTTAAAAGCTTTGCAATTATTTTTTCCAATCTATTACATTAGTTTTTTGGTTATTGTATTTACTAATTATTATTGAAGATGCCTCTTAGATTTATTAAAAACTCTGAAATATGGAAATTGGAATGGAAATTTATTATATGGCGGTATGAAAGATTACATTAGTGGGTCCTACAGATTTTAGGGTACAGGTAGAACAGCTAATTAAAATTATTGGGGAGAAATTTGTATATTGAATTTTAATTCATTTCTTCTATCTCGTTAAAGTAATTATTGATAAAAGTAGTTTAACCAAAGTTTCCGTTGTTCATCCTACTGATAACCTTATTTGTATGCTTTGCTATAAGAAGTTCTAGAGGGGGTAATATCAAATCTAAAAATTCGTTAGGTAAGCATTTAGGAAATCCACAAACCTTTTTAAAGCTAGATTTATATAATTTTTATAAGCGTTGAAATATGTTTTTGTATTTCTAGGTTGGGATTGAAGGACAAATATAGAGTATGTGTGGAAGGAGAAAAGTTTAGAATAATTAATATTTCTGCTTCCAATTAAGTTTTTAAGAAACCCATAGCAACTTTCCACTTAAAAATTTTAGAGTTTATTCTACTTTATCAAGCTATAGACTTATTTTTCCATTGTTCAATATATTTATTCCGAGGTATTTATAAGATTTCACAATAGGAAATCCTTATATATTGTTATATTAACAGCGCTTATGATTTTGGATGAAAAAGATTCCACATTTTTTCTAGTTTAATCTAAGTTCATATTCTTCAGAAATTAAAACCAACTTTTATAAAAAGGATTGGATATTTCTATGAGCAATAATAATTACAATGTCGTCCGCAAATTCATAGGAAGTATAATTAAAATTACAGTTTTGTTTTAATGAAGCTAAAAAATCTTCAAGATATATATTAAAAAGTGCGGGAGACAGTGGAGATCCTTGAGGAACACCGTTTTAGAAGTAAAATGTGGTATTCATTTATGGGCAAATATAATGGAGATTTGTATAGAGGTGATTAAGGAATTTTATTTCGATGCCATCCANTTCTTCAGAAATTAAAACCAACTTTTATAAAAAGGATTGGATATTTCTATGAGCAATAATAATTACAATGTCGTCCGCAAATTCATAGGAAGTATAATTAAAATTACAGTTTTGTTTTAATGAAGCTAAAAAATCTTCAAGATATATATTAAAAAGTGCGGGAGACAGTGGAGATCCTTGAGGAACACCGTTTTAGAAGTAAAATGTGGTATTCATTTATGGGCAAATATAATGGAGATTTGTATAGAGGTGATTAAGGAATTTTATTTCGATGCCATCCAAAATTGATTTAGCAGATAAAATATTAAATAGTCTTTATCTATTTATGCTATTGAAGGCATTGCTAAAATCAATAAAGATGCAATCCATTTTATCCTATTTCTTGTAACCAGTTAAAGTATTTAAGAGTCTGATGATATTTATTTGAGTAGATGAACCAGGAATGAATCCTGCTTGACCTTTAGATAAGCGAGTGGACAAATATTGTTATAGTCTTGGCAGAAATCTTAATTCAAGCAGCTTAAATAGGGGACTTAGAATTGTAATAGGTCGAAACTAAGTTTTAGTAGGGATATCGGGGAAAACCTTGTTTAAGGGTACTAGTCTTGCTCTACAGCATGCGTAGTTGGTTTCAATTGTAGATTATTTCCATATATCACAAAAAATATGGACATTTTTACAATTCCTAATAAAATTGTCAGATACACCATCAAAGCTAATTGCTTTATTTCGTGACATCCTTCTTTGTAGCTCGGTTATATCAAGCGTATTTAAGGGGGGTAAAGAAGGAAGTTTTAAAGGGCGAAATTTTTGACCATTTGATATGATACTAAGTTAGGTAAGACAATTTCTAATAGCAATATCTCCAAATTGTAGTTAATTAGAGTCATCAATGAAATATGAAAAAATGCTACCATCTTTTTTAAAAGGGTTTAATATAGTTATTTTTTTTAGAGTTTGGAAGAATGTTACTTTATCTCTAGAGAATAAGTCAGCCATATGTTAGAATATATCTTAATTATTATGGGTGGAATTAATATTTAATTTTGGTATAACTTGCTTTTTAATTTTCTGGATAACTTTGGAGTTTCTGAGGTTGTTTTGTATAAATTTATAGAAACATGTAAAATCAGAAAATTTGCTAGAAGCCAAGTTATTTAAGTTTTGAGCTCGCTTTTTATTGAATATATAAAAATAGAATTATTAGTTGACTTTTTGTTGAAGGTTAAGCTCAATTTCTATTAGGGAGTGGTCTGATAATTAATTAAAGGAGACATTATTCTTAGATTAGACATAGGGATGTAATAAAACATGATCAGTTCTACTTTCTATCATTTTGTTCAATTTTTTTCTCTAAAATGTAATTAAGTGCTGTGGAAGAGCTGGTGTTAGAAAATTAAAAGGGGTTTAGCTTATATTAAAGTCACCGCAAATAATAATTTACTGGTTAGGCTTAATATTTAGAATGAATTATCTCAACCAATTATCTAGCTAAGTCTTTGATTTCTAGAATGTAGACTTTTTGTTAAAGTAGAAATTAAACAGAAAAATATCAAAGTATTCGTTTCTAGCATTAATTATAAGATAGTCAAATTCCACTTATATTTGAATTTAAAGGATATCACTAATATCTTTAGAAGCAAAACTATTGTGAATACCCGTGATTATACCACCAGATCTCTCACTGGTTGAATGATGGTTTATATAAATCTAATAACTAGGTGATGATGAAATCTTAGAATTGCGGCTTTCTTATAGACAGAAAAAATGAGGGCCACATAATTTAACTTATTTTAGCGTGCTTTCTTTCATAGAGGAAATATTCCAAGTGACTAATTTGATTGGGTTTTTATTTTTATTGTTAAAATTGAGACACTAAATATGATTATTGCCAGGATCTTAAGACAGCGTCTAATTCTTAGTCCTGGTGGAGCCGTGTAGGGGCTACACTCATTCAATCATTTAGCCATCTAATGTGTGGGAACTTTCTTTAGGCACTTTATTCTTATGAAACTTTTTCATGTGTTATGCGTAATCTTAAGTGTTATTGAAGATATTCTTGCATTAATGGAGTTTTCCACCGCAAACAAATATCTAATCATCTTCCTCCTCCTCTTCTTCAGATAACTAATTAAATGGTTATTATTAAGATTATGTCATCTTACAAGGAGTTTTAAATTGAACCTATTTGATAGGATCCTGAATTTAAGGAACAGTAAGTTTTAAAGCAGAAATTTGTTTTTTAATGGAAGATTACAAATCTTTTATAATTTTTTGTTCAATTGATTATATGATGCGATCTTATTAAATGGGTTAATTAGAAAATATTGTTGGGGATTGAGCATTATTTACGGTTAGTAGGTGATTTGAATTTCGAAGTGAAGGTGTTGAAGGTTTATTTTTTTGATTTTTTTTTTTTTTCATAACATTAAATATTTGTGAGTTCTTTTGATAGATGAATAGAGGCTACTCATTCTTTTATATTGAACCATTTTAGGATAAAAGTATCCAGCATTTACAATTTCTATGCATAAGCTATCGTTGTTATCTTAAGCTTTCTAAATAATAGTGGATTTGCAATTCTGCAATCCAAATGATTCCTCCAAGATGTCTATTATATTGCTTTTCTATTTAGGTTGCAATGTGAGTTTTTAGTTCTGTTTTTGAGAAAGGTCATTATTGATTTACTCAATTTAAACGTTGAATTTCTATTCTAGCGCAGATAATTATGGTAATAGTTAATTCATACTATTGTTTAAAAAATTCAACATGGCAAAAACCCAGTGTGTTAAATTTACTAGGATATTTTGTAAAGTTGGATCTTAAAGATTTTTTGCTTATTAATGGATCTCGATCAGTGCACTAAGTGCTTATGAGGGGGAGAATTATTCCATACCACAAAAATTTTTTTTAATAAAAAATAATATATACATTAAACTGGTGTGAGCAGTGAATAATTAGATGAAAGTCTTTATGGAAGCATAAATATTAAATTTATAGAAATCAATTCTGACAAATATAAAATTTATTACGCATTGTTTCTAATAAAAGAAGGAGTTATATGATTTTGATATTTATCAATAATGGTTGATTACAAGTATTAGTGTATTTTAAAATTTCACTTCTAATGAATATATTAATAAAAATAATTCTAATGTCAATTTACATTTATTCAAATGTCGAGTAATTTTTATAAACCAAATATTTTGCCAAACAATCTCAATTGCCTGTTAATTAAATAATTTTTATGATGCATCATTGGATTACTATGTTGGGGCTTCCTAGAATATTATGAATGCTAAATTTTATTGAAGTTTTAGTAGATAGATAATGGTAATATCGTTATCAACCCTCTTTAGTGGTTCATTGGTAATATAATCACAAGGATCAAAATATTATATAAGTGTCACATTTTCATCAAGTGATTTCATCAAATCAAAAGATGAAAGTATTTGTCTCAACAGATAATTTGTAGTAGACCTTATAAATCTTTTGAATAGGAAATTAATTTTTCTTGTTACTCATTCATTCATGATTTATTAACATTGTCCAGTGCTTTTTTTATTCCAAAACCTAATAGAGTTATCAAAACTGCATGATATTATTAGATATTCATTATTATTGATCAATAAAGTTGTTATTTCAAGTGTTTTCCATTCAATTTCTATTTGCAAGTCCATGAATTATTTTCATTCATCTTTCATATCCCTATGGATTTGTCATACTTTCAGTTACAAAATGATTTGATTCTTCATGAAATCTAATGTATATACAGAATTTGAATGCTTGTTTAAAAATTATATTGAATTTAATTTATCCTACTTTAGTTCAAATAATTTAATTTAATTAGACAAAACGTGCAACAACTATTGAGTTATCATCATTAATGGCTATTGCATAATAAAAATAAAATCTGCACTTTAATTGATTAAATAATAGAATTTGAAAATTTTGATTTTTTAATGATTAGAGTTTAATAAAAAATAATAATTTGATATAACAAAATTAATAGAAAATGAAACAAATTCCCTGCTATAAAGATGAAGAGCAATTTTTATTTTATATCAAATTAGGATAAAACTCAACAGAATATATGTGTTTAGAGTGTGCTTAGGAGCTTAATGAAGGTCCCAAGGATGCGAGTCAATAAAATTTAATTCGTATCAATAAAGTATCATTACATAATTTTTTTACAAGGTTTTAAAGTCACCTGAACATTTGCTATCTAAATTGAATTTGAAGCCTACCCTCAAAGAATTTTTCTCCTATTTAGATAAATATAATGAAAAATCGATCACAAAAATATTTCTGGATTTTTAAATAAAAATAACAAAGCTTTAAAATACTTTAAAGGACCTTGAGAAAGAATTAGAAAAAATTTTGCATAATTTCTAGATAAGAATTAGAAAATTAGGGATAAACTGTTAAATATAGATAATAAAATCATTAATTTAGATTAATTTAAATAATTCATAGATAATCTTGAATAAATTGGAGATTCAATCAACAATTAAGCAATTGAATAAAATGAAACGGCTCTCCATTAATACTTTTCAGATCTTAATAAAAATAATTGCAAAGAATTGAATATAGTTTTAATTATTATATTAAATGAAATAAAACTAGAGAAGAATAACTTAAATGAAGAATAATGCATTTAATATTAAAAGTTGAATGTAAGATTCAAAACTATAGATGATTGCAGATTAGAACTTAGATATCTTGTTCCACTTCTATATTTCGAAGAGTAAATTTTGTCTGACTATAATAAGTTAAAGATAATTCATAAAATAGAATAAAAAAATAAATTACTTTTAGCCAATATTTTTAAGTAATAGAGATGGATTGAATGGATTTAACTTTAGGAGCAAAGTAAAAGGCAGATCAAATTTGTTAATGATATTTAAATCTAAAAGTGGAAATATTTTTGGCGAGTATACACCTTGTAAATGGAATTATAATTTGAATTCTTATGTTTAAGACGACACGTTGTCATCTTTTTTGTTTTCTTAAACTCACGATGAAATATATCCTTTAAAGTTATAAAGTAAGGCTCAAGCGATTTACTGCAACTCAACCTGTGGACCAACTTTTGGTGGTGGCCATGATTTATACATTGGATCAGATTTTTAAGGTGGATCTTCCAACTTTGGACATTCTTATTGGTGTGAAGATCAATATTTTGCTAAGAATACTCATTTATTTGGATAATCAACTCCTAACATAGAAGAATGTGAGATATTTGAAGTATTATTTGTATGAATATGTAAAATTAAAAAACTTCAGTAAATTTTGATAATATTTTATTATTTTTAACTTTAATTAAAAATTTGTAATAATGTTTTGTTACTTATTGTAATTGCAATTTTAATTTGATACAGATCTCCTTAAATATATTCCTATCTAAAACATTTTAATGAATTCTATAGAGTAGTTGTTTAAAACCAAACTAAGATTGAATGTGAGGATTGATTAATTGATAAAGAATGTAAATCAAATCAGCAAATTTAAATTTTTGTTTTGATTCTTTTGTTCTTCATGAACTATTGAGATAATGCTTCATACCTTTCATAAATGTTATTTTTAATATTAATAAAGAAATCTAAAAATATTTTTAATTATTTCAATTTAATATAAAGTGTAGATTTCATTTTTAGAGTTGTTAAATTTTAAAATATATTAAAACCTAAACATTTCAATAACTATCTGATAATTCTCAATAATGCTTTATTTTTTTAAACTAACCTTGATTTATTCATTTTAAAATGTAATTATATGAGTATTCTATTAATCTAATTGTTTTTGTTTAAATAAAGATTTAGTTATTTAACTGTGTCTGTTAGATCGATCTATATTTTCTTTTATTATTCATTAGATAGGTCTATAGTTATTTACATATTTGTTAAATTCATAATTATTTAAGGTGGATTTTGTTAAATAATGTTTGAATTATATTCATTTTAAGAAATGTTGAACCCTATTAAATAGTAATATTTTAATAGAGATTATAAAATGTTTACTTGGTTAATATATAATTTTTATATAATAAAATGAGTAAAGGGAAATATGTAGAGATAAAATGTTAAAATAGTGAGCATGACTATAACATTAAAATGATATGCTTAAATGAATTTTGTAAAGATATCAGATTGTTTTGTATGAAATGTGTTTAAAATAAATTTCATCATTCTCATTTAGAATCATGGATTGACATGCCTCAATTATATGAACAACTAAGTAATCAAGAGTAGGAATGTCTGAAACTCTTGGATAATATTTCAGAGTAATTTGAGTCAATCATTCACTCATTCGAAAAATTGAAAGAAGGGATTAAATTAAAATATATAGTAAACAAAGAAAGATTAGGAAGATTGAATGTGCAATAACTAAATGTAGCAGTTGGTGAAATGATATAATTCTAAGAATATAAATAATAAGCTCAGTATTCTATATCTAGCTGCCTCAAAACTTTGTAAAATGATTTAACTAAGTTTATTGTTAAGTTGAGAATAGAAGATTTGAATTATTGCACACAAAATGAAAACAATAACAAAGAGTCATTAAATGGAAATGGTAGGAGACATTCATTTAATTAGGTAAAAAACAAAGCATTTTAAATGAGAGAGAGATGTTAGAATCAACAATTAAGATGTTAAATCAAACTTCGGTTTTGAATGCTGAAAATTTATCTGCATTTTCAATGAAATGTTATTGATCATCATTAAATTTAGCATTAACTTTAAAATCACTTGGCCAATTTGCAGAAGCTATTACATGGGCAGATAAAGCTTTAAATATTGACCCAAATCACATTAAATCATTATATTGCAAAGGTGATTTTAATATAAACATTAGCTAAGTGCTTATATATGCTCGACAAATATGAAGAATCATAAGAATGGGTCGAAAAAGTTTTAAAATATGATCCAAATCATGTTAATGCGTTGCGATGCAAAGGTGGATATGTTTATGTCATTTTTAAGGAGAAAGCTTAGTTTAATAAGGACAATATTAATATGCCTTAACTTGGATTAACAAGGCCTTATAAATTGAATCCTAAGATAGTAATACTATCTACTCAAAAGGTAATTAATNATTATTCCCTCTTGATTATTAAAATGGATTGGTATTCATATAGCTAGAATAACCCACATATTAAAGAGGCAGATGTAAATATAATTTCATATTTCGAAGATTCCTAATTATTTTTCATCTGATCTATTATGCATACCATGCATAAATGCTGTTGAAAGAGGAATTTATTATCACATAGCTATCATTGATTATTTGTAAGAGTGGAATGCCTAAAAAATTATTGAAAAGCACACTAAAAAAGCTATTCATGTAAATATAGCTTTAGATACATCTGCTCAGAATCCAGATGATTATGCTAAAAGATTTATAGAAAAAGTTGCAAATGTAATTATATGAGTATTCTATAAATCTAATTGTTTATGTTTAAATAAAGATTTAGTTATTTAACTGTGTCTGTTAGATCGATCTATATTTTCTTTTATTATTCATTAGATAGGTCTATAGTTATTTACATATTTGTTAAATTCATAATTATTTAAGGTGGATTTTGTTAAATAATGTTTGAATTATATTCATTTTAAGAAATGTTGAACCCTATTAAATAGTAATATTTTAATAGAGATTATAAAATGTTTACTTGGTTAATATATAATTTTTATATAATAAATTTAGTAAAGGGAAATATGTAGAGATAAAATGTTAAAATAGTGAGAGTAGGAATGTCTGAAACTCTTGGATAATATTTCAGAGTAATTTGAGTCAATCATTCACTCATTCTAAAAATTGAAAGAAGGGATTAAATTAAAATATATATTAAACAAAGAAAGATTAGGAAGATTGAATGTGCAATAACTAAATGTAGCAGTTGGTGAAATGATATAATTCTAGGAATATAAATTATAAGCTTAGTATTCTATATCTAGCTGCCTCAAAACTTTGTAAAATGATTTAACTAAGTTTATTGTTAAGTTGAGAATAGAAGATTTGAATTATTGCATACAAAATGAAAACAATAACAAAGAGTCAATAAATGGAAATGGTAGGAGACATTAATTAATTAGGTAAAAAACAAAGCATTTTAAATGAGAGAGAAATGTTAGAATCAACAATGAAGATGTTAAATCAAACTTCAGTTTTTAATGCTGAAAATTTATCTGCATTTTCAATGAAATGTTATTGATCATCATTAAATTTAGCATTAATTTTAAAATCACTTGGCCAATTTGCAGAAGCTATTACATGGGCAGATAAAGCTTTAAATATTGATCCAAATCACATTAAATCATTATATTGCAAAGGTGATTGATTTTAATATAAACATTAGCTAGGTGCTTATATAAGCTCGACAAATATGAAGAATCATAAGAATGGGTCAAAAAAGTCTTAAAATATGATCCAAATCATGCGAATGCGTAGCGATGCAAAGGTGGATATGTTTATGTCATTTTTAAGGGGAAAGTTTAATTTAATAAGGACAATATTAATATGCCTTAACTTGGATTAACAAGGCCATATAATTTGAATCCTAAGAAAGCAATACTATCAACTCAAAAGGTAATTAATTTCGATATTCTACTATTAGCACATTGACTATATCTACTTGCTAAATACAATGAAGCAATTCTTGAAACTGAGAAAGTCTTAGATAAAGATCCTTGTCATTTGAACTCTTTGTGTTGCAAAAGTGCGATTCTAATTTAATTGCTTAGTTAGAAGTTTATTCATGCTTGATAAATATGAAGAAGCTATACTGTGGGCTGGCAAAGCATTGAATAAAGAACCAAATCATTTGACTATTCTAACATGCAAAAGTATTCCAACCTACTGTTATTCTTAGCATAAAGCTTATTTATTCTTGATCGCTTTAAAGAGGCCATTGTATAGGCAGATCAAGTTTTAGAAATAGACCCTAAAAATATCAACATTCTTGACTGCAAAGGTTGACATAATATTTAATTTAACAGCATAGTGCTTATTTTAGCTATCAAATTACAAAGAAGCTATTATTGTAGCAGATCTAATTTTGACTCTCAACTCAAAACATCTCAGCGCTTTACTCTATAAAAGTTGTTAATTTTCATTAATTATAAGCTACTTGTTTATGCGCATCGAATGAATATAGAAATTCAATATCATATGCAGATTAACGTCTTATTATAAATCCTAATGATGAGAGCACTATAATAACTAAAGGTCAATATACATTTACATTCCAGGAAATAGTTTAAAATAACTCAGAGAATTTAAAGAGGCCTTAGTTTGGCAAGATAAAGCCTTATCTATCAACCCAAAAAATTTGTCCATGTTAGTTTCCAAATGTATCAATCTATTTAATAAAAAAAGCATAATGTCTATTTCAACTAGATCGATTCCACGAAGCCATTGAATATGCCAATTAGGTACTAATCTTAGATCCCAATAATGTTGAATTATTATATTCAAAAGGTAATGTAAATTTAAATCTTTAGCTGAGTGTCTAAGACATCTTGAGTAATATGAGGAGTCAATCTAATAGGCTAATAGAGCATTAGCGTTAGATTATAATCATGTTAACTCTTTAAATTGCAAATGCTTATACTTTCATTATAATTTTTAGAAAATAGTCTACGGTTGCTTAATGAACAATAGAGTGCTTAGACTATTATGGATATGAGTCTAGTGATCTATCCAAGACAAGATGAATTTTGTGTTTCATTATTGAGAAAAGGTATAATGTATAATTGCACTTTATTAGCTAACAACTTAAATTTAAATCTTTACCTCTAATACAAACAGGGTAAGATTAAGATGCTATAGTTTTAGCGGATAAGGCTTTATCCATTGATTCTAAAAATATTTATTTTGGAATGCAAATGTATTTTTGATAATGATTCATCAATAGTGCAATGCATATTCAGGTTGAAGGAATATGAAAATGCAATCATGTTGTCCAATAAAATCTTAGAGATTGACTCTAAAATCTTACAGGCTTGTAGCGTTTAGGTTATACAAGAGGATAAAATATTGTCAATAAATGAAAATTCTGTTTTATCATTGTAGTGCAAAGGCATAAAATAGCAAAATTCTTAGCTTTATGCTTAAACATACTTGGTTAATAGAGAGAAGCTTTAGTTTTGGCCAATAAAGCTTTGACTATTGAACCTAATTCAGTAGAATCATTGACTTGTAAAGGTAAGTTTTATGTTTAAGTAAGGAAATATCTTATAACACATCGGACAATATTCTGAAGCATTGAAATTGTCAGATTAAGTATTAGATGGATATCCACAAAATTTGGAGTCTTTAAAGTGCAAATGTAAGAGAATGGTCTCCATAATTAGCTCATTGTCTATATATGTTGACTCGATATTAAGAGGCCATTAATTCAGCAAAAGTAATCTTAGATCATGAGCCCAAGAATATTAATATTCTATAAATATTTGGTATTAATAAATTATACCCATAATAGTGTAAAGTTTATTCAAACTTGGTATTTTTGGAGAGGCAATTATTTTTGCTGACAAGATACTAGAACTCTTCCCTAATCATTTAGATATATTGCTTTGTAAAGGTTAGAAAATTTGAATAATTTAAGCTCATAGTTTAAGATTACTTGGGAAATTTAATGAGGCCTTAGACATTGTAGACAAGGTACTTTGCATAGATTTAAATAATCTTAGTGGAATGTAGTGTAAAGGTTGTAATGCATTTATAATTTAGCTTAAACTTTATATATGTTGGATAAGAATGCTGATTCCATTATTTGGACAGAGAAGGTCTTGGCTATTGATCCCAATCATATCAGCACATTACACTGTAAAGGTATTACTTCATCTTAAGTAATAGCTGACAATTTAAGATTGCTTGGTAATTACAATGAAGCAATCAAATTGGCAGATAAAGTGTTGGCTATCGATCCTAAATTTGTTAATGCCTTATATTGTAAAGGTTTCTTTATTTCATTGATAATTAGCTGATAGTTTAAGATCACTCTCTTAGTATAATGAAGCCTTAATTTGGGCTGATAAAGTATTGGCTATAGATCCAAGACATGTTAATACTTTAGGAACCAAAGGTAAGCCTCAATACTAATTAGGCGATATTTTAAGAATTTATAAGAAATACGACTTTGCTCTAAAGTTGTTTGATATAGCATTGAGCATAAATCCAACTAGTTATTTTTCACTTTCTGAAAAAGGTTTTTCATTCAATAACACTTAGGCTTATGTCTACAAGAATTAAAACGCTATTAGGAGGCCATCATTTGTTACTAGAAGGCTTTAAAGATACAGCCAAATAATGGGTGGACTTTATGTAGAAAAAGTATAGATATCAAACATTATTAGAATAATGTGAAGAGGCATTAATAAGGTAGAGATCAGGAGTGAAATAAATTTGAAATATAATATATTATATAGAGAATTATTATTCAGCTTGTTCATTTTAAAAGTTGCATCTTACATTATCTGATGATTTGGTACATTGAAATCAGAATTAATCAGAAATACTAGGATTCATTCAACAAAAAAC
>CAJJDP010000015.1:714387-730655 GCA_905182995.1 Paramecium octaurelia | reverse complement strand
GTCGAATATGATGCTAATTTTTGAATTGATATCATATGATAAGGAAATACAATATTTATTGAATGATTAAATAATTGCTTGCTGTAGTGACAATAGGAATAATTTCAATTGCACCGTATTTGGATAACACCGATAGAAATCCTTGGTTCGAAGATGATACATTTATTGTATCCGTCGATGGAAAAATCAATAGAATTAGGAGGTCTGATCCAGATTGGAAACCTTAGTCAGAATTTGAGTATTTAATATGAGTGAACACTATAGAGAGTACCATGAACAAATTTATTAAGAGTAAGAGAGATAGAGAAAAGAATAAATGAAGGAATTTTTAGAAAGTACTGCAAATGTATGTACAAATGGAAAAGATCCAAGTTAATTGAGCTTGTAAGCCTATATTAACGAATTCATTGCAGGTCCATGTCAACCTGCTATCTTGGTACCTGGAATAATAGCAACAATTTTACAAGTAATAATATTATTCTATATGTATACAGGTTAAAATTGATTGTGAAACATTGTAAGCAAAAAGACCAGATATCTTCGAAAATTGCGGTTGGTAAACATGCAGTGCATCTAAGTTTTGGTTAAAGAAACCGAATGAAGAATATAGACTATGGATGGGATCCATAAATAGTCCATTTACAATTGCAATGACAAATAAGAAAAGTAAATGTTTTGGTGATTTTATTGAACTATATTATGATAAATCAAAAAAGGATCCAAAAGAGAGGTATTCAGCTGCACCTGGTATATCTATCACTTGGCATGGGAATACTCCTTAGAGTGCTGATGCAGAATGTGGAACTACAGCTATCTAAGAACTTTCTACTGATTCAATCATCAAATCATCAATGTGTGACACTAAGGGATATCATAAATTTTCTGACACTTTAAAAAATATGGGATACATACCAGGTTTGACTATGCAAGCTGCACCATATGATTTTAGAAAATCAATTGTAGCTTCAGAATCACAAAAATACATCAAGAAATCTATTGAAACATTCCATAAGTTGACTGGCAAAACTACATATATATTTGGACATTCCTTAGGATCTTTGCATGCAACTGAGGCAATCTATAATATGACACCAGAAGAAAAGTAAAAAGTAGCTGGTATTGTTACTATGGCCGGTCCACTATTAGGGGCTACGAAAACATTCAAACCATAAGTAGGAGGAGATGATAGTTACATGTTTAAAGTTCTATCCATTGATGCTGGCATTAATTGGTATGCTCAAAGAAAGATGTCACGTACTTCCTCTAGTGTTGTTGATCTTTATCCTAAAGATACTTATTTTAGATTTAGATCAGAGACTTGGATGCAACAAATATTAGATAGAATTAAATGGGATAAAGAATTTATATCTACAGGCAAACGACCTTCAAGACCTAACCCTTTGAATTGGTTCCCTGAACCTGATTAAGTTTGTGGTGCTGATTTTGAAGAAAGATCAAATCATTGCTAACTATTAATGAGTGATATGAGTGAACACTTCTTAAGGGTTGTCGATAAACTGTATTATTCTACTGAAGAATCTATGATTGAGGCACTTTCAGACAACATTAATTCTGATGCTCTTTAACAGTTATTGGATTACGTTTAAGAAACTAAAAGAGTCAAGGCTGATAATCTTGAACATCCAGGAGTTCCCATGGTAGTTATTTATGCAGCTAATCAATTAACTCCAGCCCAATTCGAATATGATAAACAGCCTTAACCAATTGTTGATTCTTCAGATGATTTCTATCTACCTGATCATATTTATAAAGCTTATGGCGATGCAACTGTTCTTGCCTCATCTGCTATGACACCAGCCATCATGTGGATTTATGAACAAAAAAATGGATAAACCAATATTCCAACCAAATTAGTTGAATATTGTTCACAATACAGTGGCGATGCTGTCTCTTCAATTTATGATTCAACAGATGAATAGCAATAGAAACAATTTACCTAATCAGGTTATTTGGGTCTTACATGTTCTTGTAAATATGGATAAACTGTAATTAATTATATTATTCTAGGTAATAGACCATTGTAGTCATGGTTACATTATATCAGATGCATTACTTATATAGTTTGCTTCTCAGGTTCTGACTACTAATTGGAAATCGACTATTTCCCAAACAACTGCAACTGAAATTGAACTTAAAGCTATTAAAGAGGGATGTACAAATTTGCATTGAACATCATATTGTGATAATTATAAATAACAAAATATTTTATACTAGATGATAAAGTTTAAACTGGGACTTGGTATTGGGATACGGGAGATGTTAAATGCGGGAATCCAGAACATCCGAACGAATGGAAAGAAGTTATAGTAGAAGAAAAAATCGAATTTTTGCACTAAGAACCCACGCTTGCTGTAATAATCAAAACTAATTTAGGTGAAATTCCTTATAATGTATTCATAGAATTAATCAAGGAATCTTGGGGATTTAGAAATTTTATAGTGGAGGTAGTCCTGTGTTCACCAGGCTGTATAAGATGTAGTAATGATACACCTGATGAATGCTTATATTACATACCAATAGAAGTGAATTGGTTTGACAGTTTTAATTTTGATGGGTGGCTTCTTAATAATTAATAGTTTGTTGGCATCAGCCTATGTGTCAACATGACGGTAATGGGAGGAGTTGGTCTTATTTCAGGAAATTAATAGTTAGCAAAGAATATACATCTTTGATCCCACATTATAAACTAATATTATAGGTTCAGTTTTGGAAATTTGACTTTTGGAATAATAATAAATTCACTTTAGAGATTGATGGGCAAAAATTTAAGAAGAAGTTTTTAATTAATATGAGGTTTTTCCTCTTTGTGGTGATAGTAATGGGGGCGAAAAGTCATTAGACATTCGTCAGGAGTTGACTCATACATCTGATAGTCTGTAAATTTGTATGTATTCTGACCTTATTGCTACAAATGCTTTTTGGGGATTACGAGGCTTTAGATTATTTCTAGCAAAATGCGATGACACATGCCTTACTTGTTCTGGATCAAAAAAAAATGACTGTTAATCTTGTCAACCTGGATATAGATATTGAAATAATGAGTGTTTAGATGGTATATTTAAAAATAATATTTTAGTAAAATGGATCTTGGGTTTATAACAATATTTCTAACCTTAAGATTTTCAAACTCAACCTGGTTGGACTATATCAAATATTTACTATAATCAATCTCCATTTTAAATATGTGCTAATACCAATCTAGTAGGAGGGTACTCATTGTTCTCTAAGGATTCTGAAATAGCCTAAACTATGGATTTGCCTAAACATACAAAAGTAAGAGTCAAAGTATAATTTTGGAAATTTGATACTTGGGATAATGAATGGTTTCAAGTATATGCAAATGGAAATCGAGTTTACTAAGAATAGTTTGGATTTACTGGAGTTCAAGTAATTTGTGGATCAACTACTTCTAATTCTTGTGCAAAATATTTGGATTTTGAATTTGTTCACAGTAACCCAACTATCAATTTAGTTATGACCACTACTTTAAATGAAAATGCACTTAATGAATCTTGGGGAATCAGAAATTTTTAATTATTTTACGGAATTATACAGGAATGCAGCTATTCTGTTATTGAGACCTTTAGTTTACCTTCATTCATAGGAACTAAGCATATTTAAACAACATTATATTCATTTGATCAATCCTTGTAAAATAAATTGGTAATATCTGAACTCGGGATCACTCTATATCCTGAATTTGATGAAACAATAACTGTTGACTCTTCAATTGAAAAATTGACAATCTCAATCATTTGGAAATGTTTTTAAACTGATCTAAATTTTTCCATTACTATATTACAAAGCGGATACCCAGATTACAAAACAGGAACAGCTGTTTGTAATACAAAACGATTTAATGTATTAAACTCCTTGGTGGTTTTGGAAAGGGCAATAAAATAAGAATCATAACTTAGGTTAGTAGCTACTTCAACATCGATTTAGATAACTTAAATAGTATAAACTTAAACTATAAAGTAATACGAAATTGTAATTAACTGATAATAAATATCATTTCGAATTATCAATATTATTAATAAACCTCTAATTTATATGTAATAACAATTTGGTTCAATAAATGAGTATCAAAGTTTATGAGAATTAAAAATTATTATTTTAAACAAAATTCCACTAATTCTCTAAATGCAAGTTATTTTTAATTATTTCTTGTATTGTTTTTTTCAAATTTTGACAGCTAAAATAAAAGAGAGAAGAAATATTAATAATTAAGGAAATAGTTTATTTCAATTTCTTTCTCATTGTATTTCAAAGTGTCCAGCCATTCTCAGTTATGATTTATTGTACAGAGATAATCGATGAGATGAAGAGTAACTTGAATCGTATATAAAAAAAGAAGGAACTCTAATAGCTAATATTAATATTGAGTAAATCTATTTAGAATTACTAAAAATGTTTAAAGGCAATGTGAGTCATTAGTTGCAGTGCCATATCATAATAGAGAAACCTTATGAATTTCTTTTCGTATTCCTTGAAATACATATTGGTTTTATTGTTCAATCTTGAATACACTCATTATTATCTAAATAGGAATCAGTCTATTGGCTTACTCCAATAAATTGGTTTATTTAGTTACTACTACTTTAAACAAATGCTATTTATAATGGTTGATTTATTATAAAAAAACTGTCTAGATCATTTATTTTTCTTCTATTTTGGAGCTTCCTTGACTATTTTCCAAATACATATACGATATTTTTATAGATACTAATTATTGTTGTAAATTAATTATCAAATTAATATATAATAAATAGAAGTAGCTCCTAAAATTTATGAAGTGCTTGTGCAAAATGAAGAACATCCAAAAAATATAAATATTTCTTGCATAATAATATCTTATAGATAGCAATTTAGAATCTATTCATTGATAAATGATGAATGCACATTAAGCTCTTAAGATTACAGCCATTTTTGAAAAAGGAAATTAAAGAGTAGAATTGTATTCCTAAAACAAAAATTTATAGCTATAGACCTACCCTGCTTTGAAATCTGCAAATCCATACTTCAAGTTACACAACCCCGATTAATATTTATTTCAAATAACATTTTTTTTGAATGATACCAAACATTTACTTTCAGGGAAAATACTCATAATCTAAGCTAGATTTTTCAAGCAGACTTTATCAGCTATACTCTAAGAAAGCTCAGTTTACGGTAAGATGTTAGAATGATGATGTCAAATCCTGCTATTCTCTTTTTTGATTATATTAAGGTTATAATGAATTACTTTCTCATAGGCTTATATATCACATTTAGAGATGAATTTCATTAATATTAATAAGATCTCTATCAATTTTAATTATTGAGAATGAAATATCTACAATAGCAATTAATGAAAAAATAAATGGGGAATGCAATTCATAACCCAGATTAACAATATATCTAAATAATTGCAGTAAATAGAATATTGAAATCTTATTACTTAATATTCTCGAGGTGTTTTTTAACTTTAGGCCTATAATAAACGCAGCTTCAATAAAACACTTAAAAAGCAATCAACAATCTTTTGAAGTCTAATAAAAAATATCATTTAGATTTTCATTTTGAAGATTTAACGAACTTTAATATCTCTAGTAATAAATATTTGGCTAACAGCATTGTTAGTAAAATATAATCAGATTTACATATTTAGGTTACTCCTAATGAACATATGCTCTAAAATGAAACACCACCACAGAAAATTTATATAGAAGCTGTGAGGTTATTTACTTCTGTAAAAATTTCTTTCTAAAGATAAAGCAAAGTTATTATTTGAGATCTGGTGATGCAATCTTTAAACGAAACAAGATGAGGCTAAATTTTATATAATTAATTACACAAATTGCAGAATAATTTTTTCAATTAATATCATAAATATATCACTGTAAAGTATAATTAATTATAAATAATTGAATTATGATTATAAATTTTTATTGATAATTTATTGATTAGAGAATAATAAATTAATTAATGTATATTAATAATTAGGGATATTTAAGTGAGAAAGATAATTATTTATTTAAATTGTTTATACTTAAATGGATCTGTTTAAGTGTAAATATGTTCCTCATGAAAATGAAGAAGTTATTGGATTTTGTTTGAATGGGGATTGTTAAAATACAACTCAATATTGTTTTGAATGTTTAAATACTAAAGATTCACCACATTCAGAACATTTCAATGATTGTATTAGATTCACAAAAATGATCTAATTTATGAAAGAATTGATACAAGTGAACAATCAATTAAGGATATAATTCAAAGATGTCTATATACAATTATAGAACAATGTTGCAAAAATTTAAAAACAATTGGATCAAGAAATTAGTACATTAGAAAATATGACTCAACAGCTTTAAAACAAAGAGTATTTGGCTTGTAAATCATAAATACATATAATAAAACAGTTTTATTCCAAGGAAAAAGAAAACTGCAAATGTATCTTTGTTTATTCATATATAATATTAATAGAATAACAAATAATACAATTCAATAATATTCTTGATACATTAAAGAAGATGTTAGCAGACTAAACTAAAATGGAAGAATAAATAGATTCTGGTTGTCAAAAGGATACTATAGTTAATTAATAGAGTGAAGATCAAAAAAACTAGTTGAATTTTGAAGATGCTCAAAGATTATTAAATCAAGGTATATTAATTTGATTTATAATAGGTGTGGAATTAAATAATCTAAATAAGTATGAGGAAGCAATTGAGTGTTACGATAAAGCTATTCCCATAAATCCTAAAGATGATTTGGCATGGTACAATAAGGGTAAGTAATGTGACACATTATTATTGTTTAGGCATTTCATTAGATGATCTATAAAAATATTAGGAAGCAATTGAGTGTTACGATAAAGCTATTTCCATAAATCCTAAATTGGATTTAGCATGGAACAATAAGGGTAAGTAATGTGACACATTATTATTGTTTAGGCATTTCATTAAATAATCTAAATAAGTATGAGGAAGCAATTGAGTGTTACGATAAAGCTATTTCCATAAATCCTAAATTGGATTTAGCATGGAACAATAAGGGTAAGTAATGTGACACATTATTATTGTTTAGGCATTTCATTAAATAATCTAAATAAGTATGAGGAAGCAATTGAGTGTTACGATAAAGCTATTTCCATAAATCCTAAATTGGATTTAGCATGGAACAATAAGGGTAAGTAATGTGACACATTATTATTGTTTAGGCATTTCATTAAATAATCTAAATAAGTATGAGGAAGCAATTGAGTGTTACGATAAAGCTATTTCCATAAATCCTAAATTGGATTTAGCATGGAACAATAAGGGTAAGTAATGTGACACATTATTATTGTTTAGGCATTTCATTAAATAATCTAAATAAGTATGAGGAAGCAATTGAGTGTTACGATAAAGCTATTTCCATAAATCCTAAATTGGATTTAGCATGGAACAATAAGGGTAAGTAATGTGACACATTATTATTGTTTAGGCATTTCATTAAATAATCTAAATAAGTATGAGGAAGCAATTGAGTGTTACGATAAAGCTATTTCCATAAATCCTAAATTGGATTTAGCATGGAACAATAAGGGTAAGTAATGTGACACATTATTATTGTTTAGGCATTTCATTAAATAATCTAAATAAGTATGAGGAAGCAATTGAGTGTTACGATAAAGCTATTTCCATAAATCCTAAATTGGATTTAGCATGGAACAATAAGGGTAAGTAATGTGACACATTATTATTGTTTAGGCATTTCATTAAATAATCTAAATAAGTATTAGGAAGCAATTGAGTGTTACGATAAAGCTATTTCCATAAATCCTAAATTGGATTTAGCATGGAACAATAAGGGTAAGTAATGTGACACATTATTATTGTTTAGGCAATTAATTAAATAATCTAAATAAGTATGAGGAAGCAATTGAGTGTTACGATAAAGCTATTCCCATAAATCCTAAAGATGATTTGGCATGGTACAATAAGGGTAAGTAATGTGACACATTATTATTGTTTAGGCATTTCATTAGATGATCTATAAAAATATTAGGAAGCAATTGAGTGTTACGATAAAGCTATTTCCATAAATCCTAAATTGGATTTAGCATGGAACAATAAGGGTAAGTAATGTGACACATTATTATTGTTTAGGCATTTCATTAGATGATCTATAAAAATATTAGGAAGCAATTGAGTGTTACGATAAAGCTATTTCCATAAATCCTAAATTGGATTTAGCATGGAACAATAAGGGTAAGTAATGTGACACATTATTATTGTTTAGGCATTTCATTAGATGATCTATAAAAATATTAGGAAGCAATTGAGTGTTACGATAAAGCTATTTCCATAAATCCTAAATTGGATTTAGCATGGAACAATAAGGGTAAGTAATGTGACACATTATTATTGTTTAGGCATTTCATTAGATGATCTATAAAAATATTAGGAAGCAATTGAGTGTTACGATAAAGCTATTTCCATAAATCCTAAATTGGATTTAGCATGGAACAATAAGGGTAAGTAATGTGACACATTATTATTGTTTAGGCATTTCATTAGATGATCTATAAAAATATTAGGAAGCAATTGAGTGTTACGATAAAGCTATTTCCATAAATCCTAAATTGGATTTAGCATGGAACAATAAGGGTAAGTAATGTGACACATTATTATTGTTTAGGCATTTCATTAGATGATCTATAAAAATATTAGGAAGCAATTGAGTGTTACGATAAAGCTATTTCCATAAATCCTAAATTGGATTTAGCATGGAACAATAAGGGTAAGTAATGTGACACATTATTTTTTTTTAGGCTCTGCATTAGATGATCTATAAAAATATTAGGAAGCAATTGAGTGTTACGATAAAGCTATTTCCATAAATCCTAAATTGGATTTAGCATGGAGTAATAAAGGTAAACCATTTTATAATTTAGGCTTGGCATTACATAAATTAAAGAAATATAAGGATGCGATTCAATGCTATAATTAAGCTCTTTCTATTTGCATTAATCCTGTAAGACTATAAAGAAAAGGTAAACCTTTTTAAATTAAATATTTATATAGCTGATTCATTATTTGAATTGCAGTAGAAAGAAGAAGCTAAACAATTTTATTTGGATGCTCTACGCCAAGGATCAAATAATAAGGATTACATAAATGGATAACTCGCCAAATTATGAAACACCATAATATCAATCGATCAAATTCTTAATTCCTTTTTTTAAAATGTAAGATAACATTTCTTATGATTCCTTTCTAATACACTCATCTCAAGTACGAATGAGGTTCCTTTCGATTTATATTTTTCAAGCTAAAACTTATTTCCTTTTTACAAGAATACAGCATATTTAATCCTTACCAAGTTGTGATTTCTTCATATTGTACATCACCTTCCAGTTGGCTCTGTTAAATTTCATTTTACTTAGATTATACACTTTTCTTTAAAGAGATAGAGCTTTCATAATGATAATTTATGATAAATACTGCTCGAAAATAATAATTATATTACGTTTACAGTGCTAGTATTCATTTAGGATGTTTTCATGATTAATTTAAAGCTTTCAATTTTTTCTACATTTTATTCGAAAATAAATTCAATGAATATAG
Source organism: Paramecium octaurelia (assembly GCA_905182995.1). Classification (NCBI taxonomy): domain Eukaryota; phylum Ciliophora; class Oligohymenophorea; order Peniculida; family Parameciidae; genus Paramecium; species Paramecium octaurelia. The sequence continues at coordinate 721,038 of CAJJDP010000015.1, read as the reverse complement.
TATTTTTAAGATATACCCCAATGTTTGATCTAACAATTGGGCATAAAAGCTTGATTATCCAAAATTTGCAGCTTACACTACAACCTAGCAGGTTTTGTTTATGAACAAAATTTAAAAATAATTTGGTTATCAATTTTGAACCAAAGAGGTTTAGAGTAATTGATGTTAATCCAATAATTCTGTAATTTTAACTCAAGGTATTTCACTTCTTTAATGGGAAAGGCATTTATTCATTAATTACACCAATCTCTCGAAATATCTTTTTCAAACTATTTTTTACTTTACTAACAAATTTTTCAACATCCTCATCAAATATCTGAGAACTGCATCTCTATTTACTACACTTGTCTGTTCTCTGAAAAACGATCCCTTTAACTTAATTATGAATGCTACTGAAGGTTATACAGTAAGACAATATTAATGAAAGGTTGAAAATTTGGATGGTTTTAAATCATAGGTTATTGGGAATAAGTAAAATAAGTTATCACTAGTATTAAAATAAATTAGAATGAGGGTATCATTAATTATATTTACAATTTATTATTTGTGCTCAATTAAATATCAAATGGTTTGAGTTTTCGAAGACTATAAAATTTTATAATTATCAACAAATTAAGTTTTGTGAAACTCCAACTGCTTTCTGATGGAAATTAATTTCCTTTACTCTACTTAGTCAGGTTAATAACAATTAATAACTAAATAATGGATCAAAAATTTTCAACTCTTGAAAAAAAATATCTCAAAATTTAGTTAAACAAAAGAGTAAATTTCAGGAAGTTTATAAGGAAAATCCAATTTGATTCTAATAATCCAGACAAAGGATAAACTCTTAATGATCCAAGATTTTTTCCAGCTATATTTGGATATATTAATTCTAACAACCTAAATAATCATAAAGTGCATTGTCTTTTAAACAAGTTCAATTTGAATTAAAATCATAAAGATCTTGGATAAAAATAAATAAAATCAAAATTTAACATAGCATTCATTTTCTTAAGTCTTAACCTATTTAGAATAATGATTCTTTATTGAAAGAAAAACTATTAATAATAGCTTAATTGATATATTCGTTGATTTCTACAATATTAAATTTTGTTATCTTTCTATTTATGAGACAATAAAAGTTTTAAAAAAGTAAAGTGGAATCCTATTCTGAGTTAGAATTAATATATTTAATAAAGAATTCCATTACTAAACAATTAATTTATAGACATAAAAATTTTTACCTTTATTTTATATACAATTCTTGGTAGATAATTATATTATTCCTATTGCTGCAGATGAAAATTATCTAAAATATAAATTTATCGAAATTTTTGCCTCATAGTTAAAGCAATATTTTTGAATATTCTATTTGTTTTTTTTGAACAGTAACGCACAAAATGTAAATTGAGAATGAAAAATGTTATTTTTGAAGGAGATTTTTGATACCTGAAAACAATGAAGATGATGAAGAGATTATAAAATTTATTTAGAATGTTCTGAAAAAGATTATAATATCTTGTTTGCTGATAATGAAAATGCACTTTTCTGAAATCTTAACAGAGGAGAAATACTTATCAGCTTTGATGAAGGGGACTTACTTAAAATCACTTATTTTGTGTAGTTCTTGGTCTTCTATTAGAAATTCTTGAANTTCATTTTACTTAGATTATACACTTTTCTTTAAAGAGATAGAGCTTTCATAATGATAATTTATGATAAATACTGCTCGAAAATAATAATTATATTACGTTTACAGTGCTAGTATTCATTTAGGATGTTTTCATGATTAATTTAAAGCTTTCAATTTTTTCTACATTTTATTCGAAAATAAATTCAATGAATATAGTATTTTTAAGATATACCCCAATGTTTGATCTAACAATTGGGCATAAAAGCTTGATTATCCAAAATTTGCAGCTTACACTACAACCTAGCAGGTTTTGTTTATGAACAAAATTTAAAAATAATTTGGTTATCAATTTTGAACCAAAGAGGTTTAGAGTAATTGATGTTAATCCAATAATTCTGTAATTTTAACTCAAGGTATTTCACTTCTTTAATGGGAAAGGCATTTATTCATTAATTACACCAATCTCTCGAAATATCTTTTTCAAACTATTTTTTACTTTACTAACAAATTTTTCAACATCCTCATCAAATATCTGAGAACTGCATCTCTATTTACTACACTTGTCTGTTCTCTGAAAAACGATCCCTTTAACTTAATTATGAATGCTACTCAAGGTTATACAGTAAGACAATATTAATGAAAGGTTGAAAATTTGGATGGTTTTAAATCATAGGTTATTGGGAATAAGTAAAATAAGTTATCACTAGTATTAAAATAAATTAGAATGAGGGTATCATTAATTATATTTACAATTTATTATTTGTGCTCAATTAAATATCAAATGGTTTGAGTTTTCGAAGACTATAAAATTTTATAATTATCAACAAATTAAGTTTTGTGAAACTCCAACTGCTTTCTGATGGAAATTAATTTCCTTTACTCTACTTAGTCAGGTTAATAACAATTAATAACTAAATAATGGATCAAAAATTTTCAACTCTTGAAAAAAAATATCTCAAAATTTAGTTAAACAAAAGAGTAAATTTCAGGAAGTTTATAAGGAAAATCCAATTTGATTCTAATAATCCAGACAAAGGATAAACTCTTAATGATCCAAGATTTTTTCCAGCTATATTTGGATATATTAATTCTAACAACCTAAATAATCATAAAGTGCATTGTCTTTTAAACAAGTTCAATTTGAATTAAAATCATAAAGATCTTGGATAAAAATAAATAAAATCAAAATTTAACATAGCATTCATTTTCTTAAGTCTTAACCTATTTAGAATAATGATTCTTTATTGAAAGAAAAACTATTAATAATAGCTTAATTGATATATTCGTTGATTTCTACAATATTAAATTTTGTTATCTTTCTATTTATGAGACAATAAAAGTTTTAAAAAAGTAAAGTGGAATCCTATTCTGAGTTAGAATTAATATATTTAATAAAGAATTCCATTACTAAACAATTAATTTATAGACATAAAAATTTTTACCTTTATTTTATATACAATTCTTGGTAGATAATTATATTATTCCTATTGCTGCAGATGAAAATTATCTAAAATATAAATTTATCGAAATTTTTGCCTCATAGTTAAAGCAATATTTTTGAATATTCTATTTGTTTTTTTTGAACAGTAACGCACAAAATGTAAATTGAGAATGAAAAATGTTATTTTTGAAGGAGATTTTTGATACCTGAAAACAATGAAGATGATGAAGAGATTATACAATTTATTTAGAATGTTTTGAAAAAGATTATAATATCTTGTTTGCTGATAATGAAAATGCACTTTTCTGAAATCTTAACAGAGGAGAAATACTTATCAGCTTTGATGAAGGGGACTTACTTAAAATCACTTATTTTGTGTAGTTCTTGGTCTTCTATTAGAAATTCTTGAATTGCCATAAAGTCTTCTATTATATAAATTCGTAGTTTCTTATTGGCACTAATTAAAAATTTGCATCTAATTTCCTTACAAAATTTTGTTGAATATTAATAGAAATCCTCCACAGTATAAATAAAAAATTGTCATATGAGACCTAGAAATATCTTTACGGTTTAATCCTGGATATTATAGATAAAGAAATAAGTATACTTATAAAACATTTTAATATGAAATTCATTCTAATACCCTACTTCCTAAACTTGAGGGTGGCATTTACAAAGTGTTAAACAACTATTTATATTTAATTGCTACTAAACTTGCCAGATATTTCCAATTATTTTTTTCAATTTATTTGAGTAATAAATTCTAAAACGCTATTGCCTTCTACTTGAGTCTTGCTTATTCCATTACTATAAATCATATAAGCACTAAAACTATGATCATCATATGTTTATAAATAATTGTTTTTATCCAACTTTGATATTAAGGAATCGCTATGGCACATTAAAAAAATATTCTTTTCTGGCCATGTAAATAATTAGGACTTCTCCTGAAATAAAGCAATTAATTCAATTAGTGAATCGACTATGATTCCCCTTTTAGGAGAAACCGCATTTTTTAATTTTTTAAGAGCAGTGCAATAAATTCAAAATTATTCTAAGCTGATTTCAAATAAAAATATTATTATGATGCAATTCCAATAGTAAAGCAACATCATTTAGGCTTATTTTCAGTATATATGGAAAATTCAAAAAGCGCATCGACAATCTAATGTAATCCCTTAATTTGATCTACTATAAGGGAAATGGAATGCATAATTAGAAATAAAACTAAGACTATGGTAAACTATATTACTCCTCATATTTTATTCTCTTTAAGTGAGATTCCTTCCTCCTTAGATCTTTCTTTATCATAAGATTCTCAAACACCATATGTTAATGATGGTAATTACTATTATACAATGTATGCTTTTTTTAATTTAAATTAATACCTTTTTTGAATACATATTCTAATTATTAAAAAATATATTTAATCTATCAGATTCTTCAATCAAAATGAGCTTGGAGTTATCAACTGAATTAGGTTTAATAAGTTACCCTAAAAGTATTTATCTACCCAACTTGGAGACTAGCAAACAAATTTATTATTCTAACTGATTATATGAATGTGATCCATAATTCGAATTTCTGGTACTTTATTTTTTAGGCTTGTTTATTAACTAGGAAAACTTCATTATAATTAAGTTGAAAATTATCCCTTTTATTTAATCTCTTGAATCCCCTCTTCTATTAATATATCCATATCAGTGTTAGTTTAAAATTAATTGCTCAATAATATTTCTTTTATAATTATTAATTAATTTATATTTGTGGCTGATGTGATAAATCATTACAATTTTACTAATATAACAAATTATTTTAATTTAAATCCTTTTTTTTAAATGTTTATCTTCTATGCGTTTCTGATTTACTGTATTATTCTATTCTTCAAACTAATTTCAGAATCAACTATAAATGGGCCTTCTGTTAATGGCCTCATAAGACCAGGAGGTAAATCAATCTCTACATTCCTTTAGCCTGTACTTCCCATAATATCAACTTTTTTGGTAAATTTATCTTACTTCAATTATTGTTCAAGGTATTTAAGTATAAAATTCACTGTAAAATGCGTTTTTGACTTTTAGGTCAAAAAAATACAGAAAAATTATATTTTTGAGTGTTTTTCCAGATTTTTCTTTTTAATGAAAATGGGTTATCAGATCTTTTTAAAAAGCACAAACTTTATTAAAATTATTCATAAAATAAATGATTGCCAAAATTTATTAATTGTAGAAGAGTATTAGATTTGAGTTTTCTTATAAGTTTCACTTTTTAAATTAGCGATTAATATTAACCCTGAAATATTCAAAAGCAATTGGATTTTATAAACAAGGCATATTTTTAAAGGTTAATTAAATCATTTCTTACTATAATTATAATTTACAAATTGATCTTAAAGGTAAATTTTGTTTACTAACTAAAGATCAATGATTGAATTAAAGAAGGAAGTAACTACAAAAAAGCGAGTTTTAACAAGATATATCTCTTACTTGAATAGAATCTAGCAAGACACTTCAAATTTATTTATAAGATTTTCTATGTATATATCAGAAAAATTATTGAACCTATCCTAAAGAAACTTCTGTTTAAGAGAAAATTTGAAGGACTAAATTCACTAACATTATTCAAGCGAATTAAAAGTAGATTAACAATTATATTTCTTAAAATAAATATTTTTCAAAATCAAAATATTCAATTAAATAATGCGAAAGTATATAAATTGCCAAAAAATCAGCTGATAAATGAGCCATTTAGATTCGATTCTTAGATTTTAGATACTTTTCATTTATTGTCACAAAATCTAATTCTTTGCTAAAAAGATGTATTTTGGAATTATTGAATTTAAATGTAATGCTAAGTAAACATAAAAATTTGCAGAATAGACATATATTGAAGTAATTTGTAAAGTGATGGAATATTTACAATTATATATTAGACGAAAGAGATTTTTGAGTTATATGATATTATCTTTTATTCTTTTTTAGTACATTCTATTCGCTTGATCCATAAACACTACAAAATATAGAATTTGCAATGAAATTATAATATAAGATGATTTCAAAAATTTATTTTTGAATGTAATGGGTAATAGACTTTTTATTCTCAATATGGTGTCTGCTTGGAATTGGTAGTGATTACACATATCCTTATTTTACCTAACCAATTTCATTTTCAACCGAAGTTAAACTTTTGTTTGAGAATTTCCAAGTCTCATTTTTTTCCCATTGTTCTGAATAAGTAAGATAGCTGGTTCTTTCGAAATTAATATATTTTTCGGGCTGGCTAAATTAAAATATTTTAGGAAATTTCAATTTCTAGGTTTAATCTCACTTGTTAAATGATCAAAATCATTTTATATCTACAATTCTCTTTTTGGGTTTAGTCAATCCAATCTCTACCTAAAGGTAATTACTTTCATATATCCTGTCTTGTAGGTCTATCCTCTCACTCGCTCTTTATCCCAATTATATTTAGTTTTAATGCACACAAAATTATTGATTTTTAGTTGTTTCTTCTATTCCTATTTGGGTTCCCTGATCATCATCTAGACACTTTAATATGATTGATGATTTTATCTAATTCCTGTTCCATACAATCC
>CAJJDP010000015.1:681082-702401 GCA_905182995.1 Paramecium octaurelia | reverse complement strand
ATCATATTTAGGATTTATGGAAATAGCTTTATCGTAACACTCAATTGCTTCCTAATATTTTTTTAGATTACTTAATGCCACTCCTATAATAAATCAAATTAATATACCTTGATTTAATAATCTTTGAGCTTCTTCAAAATTCAACTAGTTTTTTTGATCTTCACTCTATTAATTAATTATAGTATCCTTTTGACAACCAGAATCTATTTATTCTTCCATTTTAGTTTAGTCTGCTAACATCTTCTTTAATGTATCAATAATATTATTGAATTGTATTATTTGTTATTCTATTAATATTTTATATGAATAAACAAAGATACATTTGCAGTTTTCTTTTTCCTTGGAATAAAACTGTTTTATTATATGTATTTATGATTTACAAGCCAAATACTCTTTGTTTTAAAGCTGTTGAGTCATATTTTCTAATGTACTAATTTCTTGATCCAATTGTTTTTAAATTTTTGCAACATTGTTCTATAATTGTATATAGACATCTTTGAATTATATCCTTAATTGATTGTTCACTTGTATCAATTCTTTCATAAATTAGATCATTTTTGTGAATCTAATACAATCATTGAAATGTTCTGAATGTGGTGAATCTTTAGTATTTAAACATTCAAAACAATATTGAGTTGTATTTTAACAATCCCGATTCAAACAAAATCCAATAACTTCTTCATTTTCATGAGGAACATATTTACACTTAAACAGATCCATTTAAGTATAAACAATTTAAATAAATAATTATCTTTCTCACTTAAATATCCCTAATTAATAATATACATTAATTAATTTACTATTCTTTAATCAATAAATTATCAATAAAAATTTATAATCATAATTCAATTATTTATAATTAATTGAAAAATTATTCTGCAATTTGTGTAATTAATTATATAAAATTTAGCCTCATCTAGTTTCGTTTAAAGATTGCATCACCAGATCTCAAATAATAACTTTGCCTTATCTTTAAAAAGAATTTTTACAGAAGTAAATAACCTCACAGCTTCTATATAAAATTTCTGTAATAATGTTTCATTTTAGAGCATATGTTCATTAGGAGTAGCCTAAAAATGTAAATCTATTATATTTTACTAACAATGCTGTTAGCCAAATATTTATTACTAGAGATATTAAAGTTCTTTAAATCTTCAAAATGAAAATCTAAATGAAATTTTTTATCAGAATATCAACTAGACTCAAAAGATTGTTGATTGCTTTTTATGTGTTTTATTGAAGCTGCGTTTATTATAGGCCTAAAGTTAAAAAACACTTAGAGAATATTAAGTCATAAGATTTCAATATTCTATTTACTGCAATTATTTAGATATATTGTTAAATGGGTTATGAATTGCATTCCCCATTTATTTTTCATTAAGTGCTATTGTAGATATTCATTCTCAATAATTAAAATTGATAGAGATCTTATTAATATTAATGAAATTCATCTCTAAATGTGATATATAAGCCTATGAGAAAGTAATTCATTATAACCTTAATATAATCAAAAAAGAGAATAGCAAGATTTGACATAATCATTCTAACATCTTACCGTAAACTGAGCTTTCTTAGAGTATAGCTGATAAAGTCTGCTTGAAAAATCTAGCTTAGATTATGAGTATTTTCCCTGAAAGCAAATGTTTGGTATCATTCAAAAAAATTGTTATTTGAAATAAATATTAATCGGGGTTGTGTAGCTTGAAGTATGGATTTGCAGATTTCAAAGCAGGGTAGGTCTATAGCTAAATTTTTGTTTTAGGAATACAATTCTACTCTTTAAATTCCTTTTTAAAAAATGGCTGTAATCTTAAGAGCTTAATGTACATTCATCATTTATCAATGAATAGATTCTAAATTGCTATCTATAAGATATTATTATGCAAGAAATATTTATATTTTTGGATGTTTTTCATTTTGCACAAGCACTTCATAAATTTTAGGAGCTACTTCTATTTACTATATATTAATTTGATAATTAATTTACAACAATAATTAGTATCTATAAAAATATCGTATATGTATTTGGAAAATAGTCAAGGAAGCTCCAAAATAGAAGAAAAATAAATGATCTAGACAGTTTTTTTATAATAAATCAACCATTATAAATAGCATTTGTTTAAAGTAGTAGTAACTAAATAAACCAATTTATTGGAGTAAGCCAATAGACTGATTCCTATTTAGATAATAATGAGTTTATTCAAGATTGAACAAATAAAACCAATATGTATTTCAAGGAATACGAAAAGAAATTCATAAGGTTTCTCTATTATGATATGGTACTGCAACTAATGACTCACATTGCCTTTAAATATGTTTAGTAATTCTAAATAGATTTACTCAATATTAATATTAGCTACTAGAGTTCCTTCTTTTTTTGATATACGATTCAAGTTACTCTTCATCTCATCGATTATCTCTGTACAATAAATCATAACTGAGAATGGCTGGACACTTTGAAATACAATGAGAAAGAAATTGAAATAAACTATTTCCTTAATTATTAATATTTCTTCCCTCTTTTATTTTAGCTGTCAAAATTTGAAATAAACAATACAAGAAATAATTAAAAATAACTTGCATTTAGAGAATTAGTGGAATTTTGTTAAAACAATAATTTTTAATTCTCATAAACTTTGATACCTATTTATTGAACCAAATTGTTATAACAGATAAAATTAGAGGTTTATTAATAATATTGATAATTCGAAATGATATTTATTATCAGTTAATTACAATTTCGTATTACTTTATAGTTTAAGTTTATACTATTTAAGTTATCTAAATCGATGTTGAAGTAGCTACTAACCTAAGTTATGATTCTTATTTTATTATTCTTTCCAAAACCACCAAGGAGTTTAATACATTGGATCGTTTTCTATTACAAACAGCTGTTCCTGTTTTGTAATCTGGGTAACTGCTTTGTAATATAGTAATGGAAAAATTTAGATCAGTTTAAAAACATTTCCAAATGATTGAGATTGTCAATTTTTCAATTGAAGAGTCAACAGTTATTGTTTCATCAAATTCAGGATATAGAGTGATCCCGAGTTCAGATATTACCAATTTATTTTACAAGGATTGATCAAATGAATATAAAGTTGTTTAAATATGCTTAGTTCCTATGAATGAAGGTAAACTAAAGGTCTCAATAACAGAATAGCTGCATTCCTGTATAATTCCGTAAAATAATTAAAAATTTCTGATTCCCCATGATTCATTAAGTGCATTTTCATTTAAAGTAGTGGTCATAACTAAATTGATAGTTGGGTTACTGTGAACAAATTCAAAATCCAAATACTTTGCATAAGCATTAGAAGTAGTTGATCCACAAATTACTTGAACTCCAGTAAATCCAAACTATTCTTAGTAAACTCGATTTCCATTTGCATATACTTGAAACCATTCATTATCCCAAGTATCAAATTTCCAAAATTATACTTTGACTCTTACTTTTGTATGTTTAGGCAAATCCATAGTTAAGGCTATTTGAGAATCCTTAGATAACAATGAGTACCCTCCTACTAGATTGGCATTAGCACATATTTAAAATGGAGATTGATTATAGTAAATATTTGATATAGTCCAACCAGGTTGAGTTTGAAAATCTTAAGGTTAGAAATATTGTTATAAACCCAAGATCCATTTTACTAAAATATTATTTTAAATATACCATCTAAACACTCATTATTTTAATGTCTATATCCAGGTTGACAAGATTAACAGTCATTTTTTTTTGGTCCAGAACAAGTAAGGCATGTGTCATCGCATTTTGCTAGAAATAATCTAAAGCCTCGTAATCCCCAAAAAGCATTTGTAGCAATAAGGTCAGAATACATACAAATTTACAGACTATCAGATGTATGAGTCAACTCCTGGCGAATGTCTAATAACTTTTCACCCCCACTGCTATCACCACAAAGAGGAAAAACCTCATATTAATTAAAAACTTCTTCTTAAATTTTTTGCCCATCAATCTCTAAAGTGAATTTATTATTATTCCAAAAGTCAAATTTCCAAAACTGAACCTATAATATTAGTTTATAATGTGGGATCAAAGATGTATATTTCTTTGCTAACTATTAATTTCCTGAAATAAGACCAACTCCTCCTATTACCGTCATGTTGACACATAGGCTGATGCCAACAAACTATTAATTATTAAGAAGCCACCCATCAAAATTAAAACTGTCAAACCAATTCACTTCTATTGGTATGTAATATAAGCATTCATCAGGTGTATCATTACTACATCTTATACAGCCTGGTGAACACAGGACTACCTCCACTATAAAATTTCTAAATCCCCAAGATTCCTTGATTAATTATATGAATACATTATAAGGAATTTCATCTAAATTAGTTTTGATTATTACAGCAAGCGTGGGTTCTTAGTGCAAAAATTCGATTTTTTCTTCTACTATAACTTCTTTCCATTCGTTCGGATGTTCTGGATTCCCGCATTTAACATCTCCCGTATCCCAATACCAAGTCCCAGTTTAAACTTTATCATCTAGTATAAAATATACGATTTCATTATCCCAACTATCTATTCTTAACTTAATAATCATAAATACTTCCAAAACTAGAAAGTAACGCGTATTTTACAATGCGGATCTAAAGGAAGTAAGTTCGAAACAACTGTCCCCTTTCCAAAAACATTATAACCTCCAAACATTTAAACGCCATCACAAGTGCTAATATTTTATCCATTATTTCCCTGAACCCACCAGCCTAAATATATATTAATAATACCTTCAGTGTCCGTTAAAGTGGTGGTGTTAAAATATTTATGCTGTTGATACCAATTATCTGATGCAATCACGCATAATATCAGCACAACTAATTTTATGATCATTTATAAAAACTATATTAAAACATAATTAAGATATGTGTCATAAATATATAGTAATCACTTATTTCAGAAATTTTGATTTATAGGTAATTGTTCTATGCCATAAAGAATATTGAAAACAATTATAATCTAAGCCTTTTTAGAGTTTTGATTTTATACACTAAAGATTTGAATTATAGGATTTAGATTGTTCTGATTAATCCTTCATTGAAATTATAACGATCTCATTATTATATGATGTAAAAAATGATTACTTTTATCAAAAATAGAATATAGTTTAGGAATATATAAATATTATAAGGAAAGGCTTTAAATACTATATACTTAAAGCTTATTAAATATTAACTACAAACCATATATTTTTTTATATTAATTTATTAATAATCAGTTTTTCTGTTAATACTAAAATATGGTGGCATCCTTAGTAATAGAAATAGGAGCTATCAATAAATCAGAACATTATAATTCAAATTTTGTGATTGATTCAGCTTAAAATACTAAATTTCGTTGATAGGGTATTCATTTATTTCTTCATATTATGTAATTTTGTTTGTTATCTATTCGAATTAATAGTTACACTCCCATATTGATATTGTGCTTCATAGCAAAATTATGTTACTTTAATAAAAAAATCTAAAAGAAATACAATGTCAAATTTTTTAAAATAATTTTAGATTAATTTAATTTCTAATACTCATCTATAATTTTAATCAACATATATATGAAAATTTTTGAATTTAAATTAAATTAAAATGTTAGAGCAGAGATCATAAATTTATGAAAGGAAACATCCAATACACAATAATTTTAATGAAATCGAATCTTCTTAGATGTTGATAAAAGAATTCTTTTTATAAATTGTACTTACACGCAGAAAATATTTGAAAATAAATAGTATTTTCAAATTATTTTATCTTTAAGATTGCTGTCAAATCATGAATTTAGTGTAATAATAAAATTTAGAAGTATCCTCATGATCATCTTATCGTTCCTTTAATTTAGATTTGCGAAGTATATAGTTATAATTTATTCTAATTAATTTTTGAAAAATATTCTCATATTCAAACATTAGTAGTAGTATTACCATTTATTCATTTAATCTCATTTTAGATAATCATCTAATTTTTGTTAAATATGTTATAAAATATGAATAATTTTATAATATTTTGTTATTTATAATTATCACAATATGATGTTCAATGCAAATTTGTACATCCCTCTTTAATAGCTTTTAGTTCAATTTCAGTTGCAGTTGTTTGGGAAATAGTCGATTTCCAATTAGTAGTCAGAACCTGAGAAGCAAACTATATAAGTAATGCATCTGATATAATGCAACCATGACTACAATGGTCTATTCCCTAGAATAATATAATAAATTACAGTTTATCCATATTTACAAGAACATGTAAGACCCAAATAACCTGATTAGGTAAATTGTTTCTATTGTTATTCATCTGTTGAATCATAAATTGAAGAGACAGCATCGCCACTGTATTGTGAACAATATTCAACTAATTTGGTTGGAATATTGGTTTATCCATTTTTGTGTTCATAAATCCACTTGATGGCTGGTGTCATAGCAGATGAGGCAAGAACAGTTGCATCGCCATAAGCTTTATAAATATGATCAGGTAGATAGAAATCATCTGAGGAATCAACAATTGGTTAAGGCTGTTTATCATATTCGAATTGGGCTGGAGTCAATTGATTAGCTGCATAAATAACTACCATTGGAACTCCTGGATGTTCAAGATTATCAGCCTTGACTCTTTTAGTTTCTTAAACGTAATCCAATAATTGTTAAAGAGCATCAGAATTAATGTTGTCTGAAAGTGCCTCAATCATAGATTCTTCAGTAGAATAATACAATTTATCGACAACCCTTAAGAAGTGTTCACTCATATCACTCATTAATAGTTAGCAATGATTTGATCTTTCTTCAAAATCAGCACCACAAACTTAATCAGGTTCAGGGAACCAATTCAAAGGGTTAGGTCTTGAGGGTCGTTTGCCTGTAGATATGAATTCTTTATCCCATTTAATTCTATCTAGTATTTGTTGCATCCAAGTCTCTGATCTAAATCTAAAATAAGTATCTTTAGGATAAAGATCAACAACACTAGAGGAAGTACGTGACATCTTTCTTTGAGCATACCAATTAATGCCAGCATCAATGGATAGAACTTTAAACATGTAACTATCATCTCCTCCTACTTATGGTTTGAATGTTTTCGTAGCCCCTAATAGTGGACCGGCCATAGTAACAATACCAGCTACTTTTTACTTTTCTTCTGGTGTCATATTATAGATTGCCTCAGTTGCATGCAAAGATCCTAAGGAATGTCCAAATATATATGTAGTTTTGCCAGTCAACTTATGGAATGTTTCAATAGATTTCTTGATGTATTTTTGTGATTCTGAAGCTACAATTGATTTTCTAAAATCATATGGTGCAGCTTGCATAGTCAAACCTGGTATGTATCCCATATTTTTTAAAGTGTCAGAAAATTTATGATATCCCTTAGTGTCACACATTGATGATTTGATGATTGAATCAGTAGAAAGTTCTTAGATAGCTGTAGTTCCACATTCTGCATCAGCACTCTAAGGAGTATTCCCATGCCAAGTGATAGATATACCAGGTGCAGCTGAATACCTCTCTTTTGGATCCTTTTTTGATTTATCATAATATAGTTCAATAAAATCACCAAAACATTTACTTTTCTTATTTGTCATTGCAATTGTAAATGGACTATTTATGGATCCCATCCATAGTCTATATTCTTCATTCGGTTTCTTTAACCAAAACTTAGATGCACTGCATGTTTACCAACCGCAATTTTCGAAGATATCTGGTCTTTTTGCTTACAATGTTTCACAATCAATTTTAACCTGTATACATATAGAATAATATTATTACTTGTAAAATTGTTGCTATTATTCCAGGTACCAAGATAGCAGGTTGACATGGACCTGCAATGAATTCGTTAATATAGGCTTACAAGCTCAATTAACTTGGATCTTTTCCATTTGTACATACATTTGCAGTACTTTCTAAAAATTCCTTCATTTATTCTTTTCTCTATCTCTCTTACTCTTAATAAATTTGTTCATGGTACTCTCTATAGTGTTCACTCATATTAAATACTCAAATTCTGACTAAGGTTTCCAATCTGGATCAGACCTCCTAATTCTATTGATTTTTCCATCGACGGATACAATAAATGTATCATCTTCGAACCAAGGATTTCTATCGGTGTTATCCAAATACGGTGCAATTGAAATTATTCCTATTGTCACTACAGCAAGCAATTATTTAATCATTCAATAAATATTGTATTTCCTTATCATATGATATCAATTCAAAAATTAGCATCATATTCGACTTAATACGTACAATTATTGATACATTATCGAATTAAACATAATTTTAATTTAAACATTACAGCATTTATGTTATCAATAAATGTTGTCTTCAAATTTAATAAACATCTAATTTCTGATATTTAATTTCATATATCATATCCACTCTATATGATCAGAAATTCCTTAATTTATATACTATGCTATTTTTCTTTGGAGTAATCAAAAATTACTTTAACCAAGGAATGCCATTACATAAATTAGAAATGAATAATTAAACAAAAAATAATATTAAAATATATAAAATTCAAGAAGATTCTAGTTTAAGACCCGATACTTATGTACTCATTAATAAAACTTTTAGAAAAGAATAAAAATTGTGCATTACAATTAATGAAGGTAATTCCATACTTTTAGTTTGGTTTGGATTCATATATCAAAATGTTTTGATTCAAAGAGGGAGATTTGAAATTCATAAGATATCTTAGGAGTTATAGAGATTTGTATTGTAACCCAATATTCCTTCAAAAGAAACAATATAAATTGTATTTCTGGTTCTTTTGATATGACCTTAAGTATTCGGTATTGACTAAACGATTAAATTTTGGATTTGCTCATAATTTTAATGCAAAATACACAAATTTGAGTTTTTCTTGTTCCTAAACAATTTCAGAAAATGATTCCACAATTCATAGAATGTCAATAAATTAATAAGGTGATTAAGTGATTTCTTACTTGGATAACTCTATACTTTCGGTAATGTAATTTAAAACTAATTCTAGAGAGATTTTTTAGAGAATAAACACCATTAAAAAGTATCAAATTTTTGTTTTTTAAATAATAGCATATTTGTGTATTTGCCTTGGGAGGATATATATTATAAATGTTTATCAATGAAAAAATGCTCATTTATTATTTAAAATATATAAGATGATTCCTGTGAATGGAAAAATTAATAATTTTATTTTTTAATCCAACATAAAACATCTCAGATAAAAGACTTCTCTTAATAATAAAT
Source organism: Paramecium octaurelia (assembly GCA_905182995.1). Classification (NCBI taxonomy): domain Eukaryota; phylum Ciliophora; class Oligohymenophorea; order Peniculida; family Parameciidae; genus Paramecium; species Paramecium octaurelia. The sequence goes on along the minus strand of CAJJDP010000015.1, from coordinate 693,165 downwards.
GGATATCAGGTTAATCTATTGCGTTTTAATAAATATTATTGATCATAACTATATTAATAATTTTGCAAGAAATATTATACTGGGATAATCAATTGATTATTAAGACCATGTATTTGGAACAACCAACGCTGACGGCAATATGTAATTACTTGTGATTAATATAATCAAGAGATTTAAATTAGACATGCATCTACAGAAGCAAACCACTAACCTTGATTTATTTTTATTATTTCTCTATTCAAATATGATCTAATAAAAGTATATCCCATTTAATTCTATCTAATATTTGTTGCATCCAAGTCTCTGATCTAAATCTAAAATAAGTATCTTTAGGATAAAGATCAACAACACTAGAGGAAGTACTTGACATCTTTCTTTGAGCATACCAATTAATGCCAGCATCAATGGATAGAACTTTAAACATGTAACAATCATCTCCTCCTACTTATGGTTTGAATGATTTTGTAGCCCATAATAGTGGACCGACCATAGTAACAATACCAGCTACTTTTTACTTTTCTTCTGGTGTCATATTATAGATTGCCTCAGTTGCATACAAAGATCCTAAGGAATGTCCAAATATATATATGTAGTTTTGCCAGTCAACTTATGGAATGTTTCAATAGATTTCATGATGTATTTTTGGGATTCTGAAGCTACAATTGATTTTCTAAAATCATATGGTGCAGCTTGCATTTATCAAACCTGGTATGTATCCCATATTTTTTAAAGCGTCAGAAAATGTATGATATCCCTTAGTGTCACACATTGATGATTTGATGATTTAATCAGTAGAAAGTTCTTAGATAGCTGTAGTTCCACATTCTGCATCCGCAAACTAAGGAGTATTCTCATGCCAAGTGATAGATATGCCTGGTGCAGCTGAATAACTCTCTTTTGGATCCTTCTTTGATTTATCATAATATAGTTCAATAAAATCACCAAAACATTTACTTTTCTTATTTTCATTGCAATTGTAAATGGACTATTTATGGATCTCATCCATAATCTATATTCTTCATTCGATTTCTTTAACCAAAACTTAGATGCACTGCATGTTTACCAACCACAATTTTCGAAGATATCTGGTCTTTTTGCTTACAATGTTTCACAATCAATTTTAACCTGTATACATATAGAATAAATTATTACTTGTAAAATTGTTGCTATTACAAGTTCATAATCCCAAGATAGCAGGTTGACATGGACCTGCAATGAATTCATTAATATAGGCTTACAAGCTCAATTAACTTGGATCTTTTCCATTTGTACATACATTTGCAGTACTTTCTAAAAATTCCTTCATTTATTCTTTACTCTATCTCTCTTACTCTTAATAAATTTGTTCATGGTACTCTCTATAGTGTTCACTCATATTAAATACTCAAATTCTGACTAAGGTTTCCAATCTGGATCAGACCTTCTAATTCTATTGATTTTTCCATCATCGACGGATACAATAAATGTATCATCTTCGAACCAAGGATTTCTATCGGTGTTATCCAAATAAGGTGCAATTGAAAGTATTCCTATTGTCACTATAGCAAGCAATTATTTAAATTTTCAATAAACATTGTATTTCCTTATCATATGATATCAATTCAAAAATTAGCATCATAATCGACTTAATACGTATATTAATGATACACTATCAAATTAAACATAATTTTAATTTAAACATTACAGCATTTATGTTATCAATAAATGTTGTCTTCAAATTTAATAAACATCTAATTTCTGATATTTAATTTCATATATCATATCCACTCTATATGATCAGAAATTCCTTAATTTATATACTATGCTATTTTTCTTTGGAGTAATCAAAAATTACTTTAACCAAGGAATGCCATTACATAAATTAGAAATGAATAATTAAACAAAAAATAATATTAAAATATATAAAATTCAAGAAGATTCTAGTTTAAGACCCGATACTTATGTACTCATTAATAAAACTTTTAGAAAAGAATAAAAATTGTGCATTACAATTAATGAAGGTAATTCCATACTTTTAGTTTGGTTTGGATTCATATATCAAAATGTTTTGATTCAAAGAGGGAGATTTGAAATTCATAAGATATCTTAGGAGTTATAGAGATTTGTATTGTAACCCAATATTCCTTCAAAAGAAACAATATAAATTGTATTTCTGGTTCTTTTGATATGACCTTAAGTATTCGGTATTGACTAAACGATTAAATTTTGGATTTGCTCATAATTTTAATGCAAAATACACAAATTTGAGTTTTTCTTGTTCCTAAACAATTTCAGAAAATGATTCCACAATTCATAGAATATCAATAAATTAATAAGGTGATTAAGTGATTTCTTACTGGGATAACTCTACACTTTCGGTAATGTAATTTAAAACTAATTCTTGAGAGAATTTTTAGAGAATTAACACCATTAAAAAGTATGAAATTTGTTTATTTTAAATAATAGCATATTTGTGTATTGTTGGGAGGATGTATGTTATAAATGTTTATCAATGAACAAATGCTCATTTATTATTTAAAATAAATGAGATGATTCCTGTGAATGGAAAAATTAATAATTTTATATTTTAATCCAGCATAATACATCTCAAATAAAAGACTTCTCTTAATAATAAATGGATATCAGGTTAATCTATTGCGTTTTAATAAATATTATTGATCATAACTATATTAATAATTTCGCAAGAAATATTATACTGGGATAATCAATTGATTATTAAGACCATGTATTTGGAACAACCAACGCTGACGGCAATATGTAATTACTTGGGATTAATATAATCAAGAGATTTAAATTAGACATGCATCTACAGAAGCAAATCACTAACCTTGATTTATTTTTATTATTTCTCTATTCAAATATGATCTAATAAAAGTATCTGCTATCTTCAGATATTTTCAACATTAAAACAATGATTTTACATACTTCAAAAAGAAATAAATTTATTTTTATAATAATAATTGCTAAAACTAATTTTATGAGTATTATTATTGTTTCACCCCGGTTTGTTACTTCATATTATTTTCAAATTCGAGAAGGAATTTTTTTTCCTAAATTTTTCTAATAATAATTCTAAGAATCAATGTATCTTTAGAACTCAGAGTACAAAATGATTTCAAATCTTGGTTTAAGTTCAGATCATGTTGTCTTAAAGGCTTAGCATAGTGAGACTTAAAATGTATATGCTATAAAGATTGAAAAAAAACCAGGAATTGGGTAAGTGGAGACTGAAGTTTAGATTCTTTAGTAGCTATTTGGTATAGAGGGAATACCTAAATTAATCTAATATGGTAAGACCAAAGATTTTAAGTACTTTAAACATTTAACTTAGAAATTATCTAATCATACCACTGCTAAATTGCAGTTTATAAGATCTAGGAAAGACAAGCTTACTTTCCTAGAACAGCATACTAGCAATAGGGTTAACTGTGATAAGAACAATTAAATAAGTTCATAACAAGGGAATATTGCATCTTGATATTAAACCATAGAACATAATGATATCACAACGATAAATAATTGACTCAGTAGAATAAATTCTCATACCTGGGAATGTCTAATTGATCGATTTTGGGTTATCTTAAAATTTAGGAAATCAAAAGTTCTTAAAAGAAACCTTTATTGGTTCAATAAGATTTGCCAGTCGTCAATCTCATAAAAAGGAATAGCTGGGTTATAAAGATGATCTTGAAAGCCTACTTTATGTTTTAGCATACTTAAGAAAAAGTAATTTAAATAATACCCCTAGAAAAATTACCGTGGCAACAGACCTAACAAAAAGCTTTTTAATTAATGGATATTAGAAGGATCGGTATTATAAAAGATTAGGTTTATGAAACAAGTATGCTTTCCTAATAATTTCCCCCTTAATTTTATCAGTTTTAGCTATATATTGATACCTTAACACCTTCCTAGATGCCGGATTATAATTACATAGAAGAATTATTCAAATAAATGCTATAATTAAATTAACCTTCAATAACACCATCTTTCCCGAAACCTTCTCCTTGTTTTTCAAAATACAAAGAATTAGAAGATTAAGACTACATTAAATTGAGCGAATCAGTCTCCAGTGTGGATGGAGATGCAAGAGCGATAATAATCTCTGATTTAATAAAAGCTTACACAACTATAGGAATTAAATCCATAAAAGACATTCAATTTGAATAGCAATCACGAAAATCTACTGAATAATATTGATGAACTTAATCTTTACAAATTTTTATTAAAAGTACTAAAATGAATTTATATATATAATATAGTTTTAATTTTCTAGTCAATATCAGTAACACAATTTTTTTCTATATAAAACAGTCCTAACTCTTATCTATGTTTAAAATTAATCAGAATTAACATTAAATATAACAAAATTTATAGAGGTTTATTCTTATGACTCAGGAAGTTACTGATGTTTAATAATAATGTTGTTTTATATTTCTAACAAGTTCAAACTAATTTTCAGTATATAAAATTATAAACATCCATTTAATACTCAATCAATTAAACATGATGATAACAAAATTTTCATATGTCATTTCATATGATTCTCATAACGAATTATTATATTTTATAGGGGAGGATCAGATGAATTTATAAATATTAAAATCTAACTTTTTAAGTATTATGTTAAAATTTCAATTTTTCATTGGATCAGCCATTTACTATAGATTTTTATTGAGCATGCTTTCTTAGCCTTGAGTATTTGATTAGATTATAATAGGTTAAAATGCTTAAGGATTCCAATTTTCAGGTTAGATCAATGGTTGAATGTACTCCTTAGGGGGAATAGCCAAAACGGTAATTGGAATCTTCACAGTGGGTCTAGGTGAACAACAAGAACAACCTAACTAGATTTTACACTTACCCTCATAATGTGGCTGAACTTTCAAGTAATATATTGAATTCACGCAATTTCCTATAATTGATGGAGTTAGGTGCTAAAGAGGATTTTTTAAATTAATCAACTATAATTGGTAATCTTTCTTTTAAATAGGTTAAATTTTATTTCCTTTTTAANAAAGACAAGCTTACTTTCCTAGAACAGCATACTAGCAATAGGGTTAACAGTGATAAGAACAATTAGATAAGTTCATAACAAGGGAATATTGCATCTTGATATTAAACCATAGAACATAATGACATCACAACGATAAATAATTGACTCAGTAGAATAAATTCTCATACCTGGGAATGTCTAATTGATCGATTTTGGGTTATCTTAAAATTTAGGAAATCAAAAGTTCTTAAAAGAAACCTTTATTGGTTCAATAAGATTTGCCAGTCGTCAATCTCATAAAAAGGAATAGCTGGGTTATAAAGATGATCTTGAAAGCCTACTTTATGTTTTAGCATACTTAAGAAAAAGTAATTGAAATAATACCCCTAGAAAAATTACCGTGGCAATAGACCTAATAAAAAGCTTTTTAATTAATGGATATTAAAAGGATCGGTATTTTAAAAGATTAGGGTTATGAAACAAGTATGCTTTCCTAATAATTTCCCCCTTAATTTTATCAGTTTTAGTTGTATATTGATACCTTAACACCTTCCTAGATGCCTGATTATAATTACATAGAAGAATTATTCAAATAAATGCTTAAATTAAATTAACCTCCAATAACACCATCTTTTCCAAAACCTTCTCCTTGGTTTTCAAAATACAAAGAATTAGAAGATTAAGAATACATTAAATTGAGCGAATCAGTCTCCAGTGTGGATGGAGATGCAAGAGCGATAATAATCTCTGATTTAATTAAAGCTTACACAACTATAGGAATTAAATCCATAAAAGACATTAATTTTTGAATAGCAATCACGAAAATCTACTGAATAATATTGATGAACTTAATCTTTACAAATTTTTATTAAAAGTACTAAAATGAATTTATATATATAATATAGTTTTAATTTTCTAGTCAATATCAGTAAAACAATTTTTTCTATATCAAAACAGTCCTAACTCTTATCTCTGTTTAAAATTAATCAGAATTAACATTAAAAATAACAAAATTTATAGAGGTATATTCTTATGACTCAGGAAGTTACTGATGTTTAATAATAATGTTGTTTTATATTTCTAACAAGTTCAAAATAATTTTCAGTATATAAAATTAGAAACATCCATTTAATACTCAATCAATTAAACATGATGATAACAAAATTTTCATATGTCATTTCATATGATTCTCATAACTAATTATTATATTTTATAGGGGATGATCAGATGAATTTATAAATATTAAAATCTAACTTTTTCATTTATTATGTTAAAATTTCAATTTTCATTGGATGAGCCATTTACTATAGATTTTTTTTGAGCATGCTTTCTTAGCCTTGAGTATTTGATTAGATTATAATAGGTTAAAATGCTTATGGATTCCAATTTTCAGGTTAGATCAATGGTTGGATGTACTCTTTAGGGGGAATAGCCAAAACGGTAATTGGAATCTTCACAGTGGGTCTAGGTGAACAACAAGAACAACCTAACTAGATTTTACACTTACCCTCATAATGTGGCTGAACTTTCAAGTAATATATTGAATTCACACAATTTACTATAATTGATGGAGTTAGGTGCTAAAGAGGATTTTTTAAATTAATCAACTATAATTGGTAATCTTTCTTTTAAATAGGTTAAATTTTATTTCCTTTTTAAGGACCTTTATGGTATTAATAATTTAATTCAAATTCAAGAACATGTTCACTATCTGAATTAGATCTCAATCTTAATCTATTCACAAGTACAGAATCTACTTTATCTACGTCAAGTTTACAATTTGAGTTGTCTATATCATAATTAAAGTTTAGAAATTCAGTTGGAAAATATATATTTTTTTCTACTTTTACTTCAATGGAAGATGTCTAAAAATATGATTAATTATCAATACTCCTTTTTAATACAGCATCCGCTTACAATCTAAGAAGATTCCCTCTTTTATTTCGATGAAATAATTTCTTTAATAGTTTCCCTAAAGATTAGTACTTATTTATTTTTAATATCATTTATCGATTTAGATGTTGAGACTACTCTCGCAATAGCTTGCAAGACGCCATCCTTATAATAAAATGTTCCAGGTAAGTTTGCAGAGAGATGGACTTCAAAAAGGAAATATGAATGAACCAATCATAAGATTATCATCTTCAAATGTATGGGCCACTACTGTGACTTGATGAAAAATATTTTTTCCTTCATGTGTTCTTCTTCGAGTACCTGATCCTGTTTCCCAACTTGTTTTTTCTTTACCCAATATGGTAAGTTTGACTTCTTTTCCACGAAATCCTTCTTTGATAATATGAAGATATATGTTCCCTTAGTAACTTAAATGTAATCTTATTACCTTATACAACATCTCCAGCAAAATATAACTATTTTTCAGTTCTTATCATTATTCCACCAAATTCTGATCCTGATTTGTTACCCATTTGATATTTTATATATAATTAATTTATAGGTTTGTTTTTTGTTGAATGAATCCTANTTTTTCATTGGATCAGCCATTTACTATAGATTTTTATTGAGCATGCTTTCTTAGCCTTGAGTATTTGATTAGATTATAATAGGTTAAAATGCTTAAGGATTCCAATTTTCAGGTTAGATCAATGGTTGAATGTACTCCTTAGGGGGAATAGCCAAAACGGTAATTGGAATCTTCACAGTGGGTCTAGGTGAACAACAAGAACAACCTAACTAGATTTTACACTTACCCTCATAATGTGGCTGAACTTTCAAGTAATATATTGAATTCACGCAATTTCCTATAATTGATGGAGTTAGGTGCTAAAGAGGATTTTTTAAATTAATCAACTATAATTGGTAATCTTTCTTTTAAATAGGTTAAATTTTATTTCCTTTTTAAGGACCTTTATGGTATTAATAATTTAATTCAAATTCAAGAACATGTTCACTATCTGAATTAGATCTCAATCTTAATCTATTCACAAGTACAGAATCTACTTTATCTACATCAAGTTTACAATTTGAGTTGTCTATATCATAATTAAAATTTAGAAATTCAGTTGGAAAATATATATTTTTTTCTACTTTTACTTCAATTGAAGATGTCTAAAAATATGATTAATTATAAATACTCCTCTTTTAATACAGCATCCACTTACAATCTAAGAAGATTCCCTCTTTTATTTCGATGAAATAATTTCTTTAATAGGTTCCCTTAAGATTAGTACTTATTTATTTTTAATATCATTTATCGATTTAGATGTTGAGACTACTCTCGCAATTACCTTATAAGCTAAGCTTGCAAGAACGCCATCCTTATAATAAAATGTTCCAGGTAAGTTTGCAGAGAGATGGACTTCAAAAGGAAATATGAATGAACCAACCATAAGATTATCATCTTCAAATGTATGGGCCACTACTGTGACTTGATGAAAAATATTTTTTCCTTCATGTGTTCTTCTTCGAGTACCTGATCCTGTTTCCCAACTTGTTTTTTCTTTACCCAATATGGTAAGTTAGACTTCTTTTCCACGAAATCCTTCTTTGATAATATGAAGATATATGTTCCCTTAAGAACTTAAATGTAATCTTATTACCTTATACAACATCTACAGCAAAATATAACTATTTTTCAGTTCTTATCATTATTCCACCAAATTCTGATCCTGATTTGTTACCCATTTGATATTTTATATATATGATTAATTTATAGGTTTGTTTTTTGTTGAATGAATCCTAGTATTTCTGATTAATTCTGATTTCAATATACCAAATCATCAGATAATGTAAGATGCAACTTTTAAAATGAACAAGCTCAATAATAATTCTCTATATAATATATTATATTTTAAATTTATTTCACTCCTGATCTCTACCTTATTAATGCCTCTTCACATTATTCTAATAATGTTTGATATCTATACTTTTTCTACATAAAATCCATCCATTATTTGGCTATATCTTTAAAGCCTTCTTGTAACAAATGATGACCTCCTAATATCGTTTTAACTCTTGTAGACATAAGCCTAAGTGCAATTGAATGAAAAACCTTTTTCAAAAAGTGAAAAATAACTCGTTGTAATTATGCTCAATGCTATATCAAACAACTTTAGAGCAAAGTCGTATTTCTTATAAATTCTTAAAATATCGCCTAATTAGTATTGAGGCTTACCTTTGATTCCTAAAGTATTAACCTGTCTTGGATCTATAGCCAATACTTTATCAGCCCAATTAAGGCTTCGTTATACTAAGAGAGAGATCTTAAACTATCAGCTAATTATCAATGAAATAAAGAAACCTTTACAATATAAGGCATCAACAAATTTAGGATCGATAGCCAACACTTTATCTGCCCATTTGATTGCTTCATTGTAATTACCAAGCAATCTTAAATTGTCAGCTATTATTTAAGATGAAGTAATACCTTTACAGTGTGATGTGCTGATATGATTGGGATCAATAGCCAAGACCTTCTCTGTCCAAATAATGGAATGAGCATTCTTATCCAACATATATAAAGTTTAAGCTAAATTATAAATGCATTACAACCTTTACACTACATTCCACTAAGATTATTTAAATCTATGCAAAGTACCTTGTCTACAATGTCTAAGGCCTCATTAAATTTCCCAAGTAATCTTAAACTATGAGCTTAAATTATTCAAATTTTCTAACCTTTACAAAGCAATATATCTAAATGATTAGGGAAGAGTTCTAGTATCTTGTCAGCAAAAATAATTGCCTCTCCAAAAATACCAAGTTTGAATAAACTTTACACTATTATGGGTATAATTTATTAATACCAAATATTTATAGAATATTAATATTCTTGGGCTCATGATCTAAGATTACTTTTGCTGAATTAATGGCCTCTTAATATCGAGTCAACATATATAGACAATGAGCTAATTATGGAGACCATTCTCTTACATTTGCACTTTAAAGACTCCAAATTTTGTGGATATCCATCTAATACTTAATCTGACAATTTCAATGCTTCAGAATATTGTCCGATGTGTTATAAGATATTTCCTTACTTAAACATAAAACTTACCTTTACAAGTCAATGATTCTACTGAATTAGGTTCAATAGTCAAAGCTTTATTGGCCAAAACTAAAGCTTCTCTCTATTAACCAAGTATATTTAAGCATAAAGCTAAGAATTTTGCTATTTTATACCTTTGCACTACAATGATAATACAGAATTTTCATTTAGTGACAATATTTTATCCGCTTGAACAATTGCTTCCTAATATTTACCAAGTAACCTTAAACTATCGGCTAAAAATATTCAATCCATATAACCTAAACACTACAAGCCTGTAAGATTATTAGGGTCAATCTCTAAGATTTTATTGGACAGCACGATTGCATTTTCATATTCCTTCAACCTGAATATGCATTGCACTATTAATGAATCATTATCAAAATACATTTGCATTCCAAAGAATAAATATTTTTAGAATCAATGGATAAAGCCTTATCTAATAAAACTATAGCATCTTAATCTTACCCTGTTTATATTAAGTTGTTAGCTAATAAAGTGCAATTATATATTATACCTTTTCTCAATAATGAAACACAAAATTCATCTTGCATTGGATAGATCACTAGACTCATATCCACAATAGTCTAAGCACTCTATTGTTCATTAAGCAACCGTAGACTATTTTCTAAAAATTATAATGAAAGTATAAACATTTGCAATTTAAAGAGTTAACATGATTATAATCTAACGCTAATGCTCTATCAGCCCATTAGATTGACTCCTCATATTACTCAAGATGTCTTAGACACTCAGCTAAAGATTTAAATTTACATTACCTTTTGAGTATAAGAATTCAACATTATTGGGATCTAAGATTAGTACCTAATTGGCATATTCAATGGCTTCCTAGAATCGATCTAGTTGAAATAGACATTATGCTTTATTTATTAAAAAGATTGATACATTTGGAAACTAGCATGGACAAATTTTTTGGGTTGATAGATAAGGCTTTATCCTGCCAAACTAAGGCCTCTTTAAATTCTCCGAGTTATTTTAAACTATTTCCTGGAATGTAAATGTATATTGACCTTTAGTTATTATAGTGCTCTCATCATTAGGATTTATAATAAGAAGTTAATCTGCATATGATATTGAATTTCTATATTCATTCAATGCGTATAAACAAGTAGCTTATAATTAATGAAAATTAACAACTTTTATAGCGTAAAGCACTGAGATGTTTTGAGTTGAGAGTCAAAATTAGATCTGCTACAATAATAGCTTCTTTGTAATTTGCTAGCTAAAATAAGCACTATGCTGTTAAATTAAATATTATGTCAACCTTTGCAGTCGAGAATGTTGATATTTTTAGGGTCTATTTCTAAAACTCGATCTGCGTATACTATGGCCTCTTTAAAGCGATCAAGAATAAATAAGCTTTATGCTAAGAATAACAGTAGATTGGAATACTTTTGCATGTTAGAATAATCAAATGGTTTGGTTCTTTATTCAATGCTTTGTCAGCCCACAGGATAGATTCTTCATATTTATCAAGCATGAATAAACTTCTAACTAAGCAATTATATTAGAATCGTACTTTTGCAAGACAAAGAGTTCAAATGACAAGGATCTTTAACTAAGACTTTCTCAGTTTCGAGAATTGCTTCATTGTATTTAGCAAGTAGATATAGGCAATGTGCTAATAGTAGAATATCGAAATTAATTACCTTTTGAGTAGATAGTATTACTATCTTAGGATTCAATTTATAAGGCCTTGTTAATCCAAGTTAAGGCATATTAATATTGTCCTTATTAAACTAAGCTTTCTCCTTAAAAATGACATAAACATATCCACCTTTGCATCGCAACGCATTAACATGATTTGGATCATATTTTAAAACTTTTTCGACCCATTCTTATGATTCTTCATATTTGTCGAGCATATATAAGCACTTAGCTAATGTTTATATTAAAATCACCTTTGCAATATAATGATTTAATGTGATTTGGGTCAATATTTAAAGCTTTATCTGCCCATGTAATAGCTTCTGCAAATTGGCCAAGTGATTTTAAAGTTAATGCTAAATTTAATGATGATCAATAACATTTCATTGAAAATGCAGATAAATTTTCAGCATT